>CAJQZN010019537.1:0-20382 GCA_907164685.1 Colias eurytheme | reverse complement strand
TCGGTATCGGTATCGTATCGGCAAAATCATGTATCGTTACATCCCTACTTATTATATTATCATGTTTACGTACAAACATACAAACATACATATTTATCAACATGGTTGTTGTATTGTAAGTTTTCTGTAATTGAACATTAATCAAATGTCCCACATTAATATTATCCAGTAACACACATCATAATGAAAGGTTAAGAATCTCTGAGGGTGAACTTTTGAATACGTAAGCAATGTCTTAAGTAATCAATAGGGCGTTTTGAGTGAGGCGTGGTGGGGCAGTAATTATCCTAAAGTGCCTTTTTAAAAAGCATTTATAATGCCAAATATTTATCGTGACTTGGATGATGTAATTTAATAAAGTTTCCACTTAATTTCCTAATATTATAATTAATTAATGAAAATAAAAACAAAACTGTTTGGTTACCAATTTCTTATAATAATTTCAAATAGGTACCTACTAGAATAAATGTTATCTATAGGTGGGGAATTTCATTGCAGAAATTATGTAATTCATTTATTAAATTATTTCATCTAACCAATAATTATATTGGTAAGTATACTCAATACTAGTTACATAGATTAAACTTTTCGATTATTTGAATTCTAATTCACCGACTACCAAAAACTAGATTCATTCGACGAGATAATATTTCTACCATAACTAAGAACTGTATTTAGGTACATATAAGATACGCAAGAATTAAGAATACACCCAAAAGCACATACAGATTATAAACAACCCACATTCTCGTCCGCTTTTATACAGGGTGTAATCGTTAAGTGTGCACAAGCGATTATTCCGTAACTATTGCAGATATCAAAAAACTTTAAACTGATATCGAAAGTACTTAACCTAATGAGTAAAATGGCCGTAATAAATTTAAAAAAATAAATCGATAAATATCCAAAAATGTTACATTAAACGCTCCCATACGGAATAATCACCTGTGCACACTTAACGATTACACCCTGTATATACAGACTTCATAATATTAATTATAAGTAAAATCGATAACAAACATTACGCCCACGGTGTCAATTTTCCTGTTAGCTTTATATTTCTCCTATTAAAAGAAAACATTATGCTGAATGCCATCGTAAGAAAAATGCGTTGGCGATTTAAAAATAAGCCCAGTAATTGAAGTCCTTGTTTTCAAACGTTTTATTACAAAAAAAACTCGTAAACCGAAGTTGTAAACTTAAGAGTATAATACATGAACGAAGTTATCAATTTATTCATGAAATAAGCAATAAAATTGTCATAGTTTCACTTTTATGGCGACTCTGTACATTTTATCTGCAAGACTTTATGTTCGAAAGTAAATTCTATATTTTCGGTGAATAAAATATTGTTTTTATGAGAATATTGCATTTCCTTATTGCGGAAAAAATGTTTAGAATGTTCCATAAATCTATTTCTGGCTAAGTATTAATAATAACGATATGAGAACTTTTTCTCTCGCAACTATGTACCTAAAACTCTAAGTTACATACCATATTTGATTGAAAATGTGAACGTAGTCGTATCACTACATAGTATAAAACAAAGTCGCTTTCTCTGTCCCTATGTATGTTTAAATATTTAAAACGCAACGGATTTTAATGCTGTTTTTTTAATAGATAGAGTAATTCTCGGTGAAGGTTTTAGTATGTAATTTATTAGGTTTTGGACATAGTACTTGTAATTTATTAGGTTTCGGACAAAGCGGGCGAAGCCGCGGGCGAAAAGCTAGTAATAAATAATTAGGAACATGACTCATTCAGGTTACCGAACTTAAATACCTATATTTAAGGAGAATTGTTCTAGCTTTGACAAATTGTTCATTGTATGTTACACGCTATTTTGTGTTTAGTGACCGTACTAATAATTTTGTTTTCGAAGGAAATTATAACACGTGTTCGAAAGGTATTTCTTATACAAGTTTGTATTTATACTCAAGTTATGGACTTTTGGAAGTTCATTATAAAAGTTACTGTATTGATTTCAAGCTTAAGGGCGAATTTACTAAACAGTACAATCATATTATCTATACTAATATTATAAATCTGAAGAGTTTGTTTGCTTGAACGCGCTAATCTCAGGAACTACTGGTCCGATTTGAAAAATTCTTTCGGTGTTATATATCATTATGCTAAGACCAACAGGAGCGGAGCCACGCAGGTGAAACCGCGAAGCGCAGCTAGGCTTGAATAAAGAGAACACAACTTATAGAGAGTGGAATTGTTCCGATATTGGAAATGAAATTGGTAACTAAGGAAGTTATCTTAAATCTTGTGTATGTAATTCGGTAGATTCTTCAATACGAATAGTATGTAAAAACTTTTCAAATTCTCACCTTGTATTGCTATTTCATTATTTTTTTAATTAATTAAATTCCTATTTCCTGAATGAATTTCTTTGTAAAACTGTCTGTTTATAACGTTATTAACTTTAATTGTTAACTGCACAATTATTAAACGTGCAATATCGTTCAATTCTCAGAAAAGTATACATAATGTTCGCCCTGAAAAATTTATTATACAAAAAGCTTATCACTCTATAATACAAAATATACACAAGCTAATCCAGTATAAAGATATCCAGAATACAACAAAAGTAATACTAAAATAGACTTCTAATAGCCTACACAATACATATACTGATACAATTCGACGATGTCTAGTCTATAATCAAGACATCTATTCATCTTAGTAACGAGGTTGCTATGAACACAATCAACTATGTATGTATGTATGTATGTCATCTGCGAGACAGGATAATAGCTGTATATCATGTTATGTGGGCTACAATAATTATCTTAATAAGTTTTTGTATAGATATTTATAGAGAAGAAACTAGTTTAGTTGGTTCACGTTCAGTATAAATGACAAAGTAAGTATTACAGATATGAAATTGAATTTAAGAACATATGTACGTAATATTCATTTCTATGCGCATTGCGCACTGTGCGGTCTGCGGTAGCCGCATCGCAGTGCGCATAGAAATGAATATTACGTACATAATTGTGCTTGCGGTCAGCCGGACGGCTACCCGCAATGCGGCTACCCGCATAGTGCGTATACGCTCTTAAATTCAAGCAAATTTCATTCAAAAAGATTTCATCCGTACACAAAATATTTGCAACACGCAATACGATCCTAGTTTAGTTACTATTTAGTTCAGCACCATTACTATGAATCGCGACATATTTATAGTTAAATTAAAATTTAACTACAAAATAATTTTTCTATAATCCTAAAACATAGATACATACATAAACTACACCACGCTTACATGCATAGCATACCAAAATTTCACACGCATCGCTAAACTCGCACATAAATCACCAAATCAAAATTTAATATTAACGCAACCTGCCATATCGCAAATACGAAAGCTAATATAGGGGAAGCTATACAGGGATATTAAGTCGACGTGCGAAGTAATTTGACGAGATTAGAGCTGATCTTTGTCTAAATATAATAAATTTGTGCGTATTTGTTCGCGTTTAGTAATGTTTTGTTTCTGCTTTGGTACAATTTGTGACTTTGTAACTGTAGGTACTATTTTTTTATGTCATATAATATTAAAAACACTGTTTTTCAAAGATGTAGAGACGTAGAGACCGAATTGAAAAACTTTTAAATTGATTATTTATTTATTTTTAGTATTTATTTAAATTACGAAAATCCTACTTTATAAATCACAATAACTTAAAATTAAAGTAACCATTAATTACTCAATTCATCAAAAGCCCTACACAAATAATTCGAGAATCCGACCAAAGCTACAATTAATAAAATCGCACTATCAACTAAATTCCTCCGAGCGGAATAATTTAAAAAGGTCATTAATAGAATTAAAACAATCCAACATTTCAATTAAGAACCGAATGAACCACGTCGCAGTGGACGGTTGTACAGTCGACTGAATAATTCTATCAAATCCATTGAATATTATTGAATGGCCTAGTCACGATTCAATAGCATATGTTATTAGCTAGCGTGTCTTCGCACGCTATATTATATTATATTAAACGCTCTTTTGTATGGCTGAGGCGACCATTTACAGCGATAGTGATAGAAAATGGAGGTATGATGGTACATTAATTAGATGATGAATAGGTGTTAGATAACAGTGTGAATGTCATTTTAGAATAGTGAAATGCTATAAAATCAAATGAGCATTTATTACAATTTAATACAATTTTATGTTTTTCCCTTTAGAATAAATGAATGAGTATATTCAGATTCGTTTCAAAAAGATAATCTTTATATTATTTTTAAATGTTGCGATATTTTGATAAATTGTAACTTTGGCAAATGAGAAACAACACTCACTTTTTTCCTAAATTCAGATCAGAAAAATGCTTATTTACCTATCTTTTTTATTTTTTGTTTATTTTATTCGTTAGTATTTTACGAATTCAACGAACATAATTATTGTAATAATAAAAGCAAATACAACAATTTTGTACGTATTTTAATATTAAAATATACGCATCCGACTGTACGAAGGGAAACAATTTGTTTGATCGAGTTTACACTGAACACTTCAGATTGTGTTCACTGCAAGGTATCTAAATTGAAAGCTGTCATGAGAACTAGCTCAGATTTTAAAGCAATTTATTGGAAAATATTCCAACGAACGAGAGACGTAAGCTTAAATATACACACTGTTTCTGGGTAAGTTGTTTCTTTGATATTTTTAAATGTTTCTATAGAGATTTATTTTATCTATATTAATAATTGTACAAATTATAAAATTGATCAAGTATTCTACACAAAGCTTCTCCACTACATCTCCACTAAGTCCAGGTCTATGTCAAAAAATTGCAGACGATTTTTTGAACAACCCATTAAACATTATAATATTATGAGAATTATGCACTCTAGTAATTATTTTATCTATACTAGTAGTATACATGAACAAGTATATTATGTCCATCCATGATTGTTTGTTACGCTTTCACGGCTAAAGTACAGTAAATCTTATGATATTATATTTTTCAAAAATCAACTTGAAATGGTAAGGGATGAAAGTATTTGCTTTGTGTTTTGTCCGCAAGTGAAACCGCGAGATACAGTTACATTTTTAAATCCTGATTATTTTCCAGGAAAAATAACATCAATTTTACAGCAGATTTTATCAAATTATTCATCTTATAGCTTAATACAATAACTCGGTGATATACAATAACATGAAGTACATATTTCATAGTCAATTATTTTTATTAGACAAAAACTCATTTAGACGGAGTGTGGTTTTCAAGTGGAAGATGAAATTTTATTTGGTTCAAATACTTATCGCCACAGTTCAAAAGAGGGAAATAAATTAGGGGAGTTTTTATTGCTTTTATATGAAATGTAACGTGAAATTACCTTTAATATTGTTTTCTATTTGCACCGCTGTGAATGGATTTTTATTAAAATTGAAATGTAAATTTAGAGGAATGAAGGTAATTTTTAAAAGAGGTTATTGGCTAGTCTGTTAATAAATTGCATCTTAAATGGTCATAAATTATACTTGTGTCAAAATTGCTTTTGCGTTAAACAAAATTTATATATAATCGGTTCACCTTTTTAATCCTAATGCCTTTAGTTAACTTTGCGGGACCGAGTAACAAATAAACATCTTAATAAATAAAACTATACTTTATACTATACTAGCATTTCGCCCGCGGGTTCGCCCGAATTTTCAAAGAAAAACCCGCATAGTTCCCGTTTCCGTGAGATTTCCGGGATAAAACCTATCCTATGTTTTAATACAAGTTACCCTCTATATATGTGCTAAATTTCATTATAATCGGTTCAGTAGTATTTGCGTGAAAGAGTAACAAACATACACATATATACATCCATTCTCACAAACTTTCACATTTATAATTATATTAGTAGTTATATACCTAAGTATCTTCTAGCTCCATATAGACACGTGTCCTATAAAATATTTCCCAACAAAATCTACCAGTGATTCGCTGATAAATAAATAATCAGCCCATAACCCCTATAGGAATTTATGTATCCCCAAAGTGCTAAATCTCGGTCGCACGATCAAAATCCTTTCTCATAAGGGCTTCTTTGTCTTCATTAGATCGAAGCCTTCGGTCCAGTTTTAATATTTAAGGATTTATGGTCCCCGAGGCGACATTCATTTCAACTCGTTAGTGAAATTGCGGCCACCGAAAGGTAGACAATCGTTAAATAATATTCCACTTTATGTATTGTAATAGCTTTATAAAGAAAGGTCTGTTTGGTTCGAGAAATTAAATTTGGTTTTGTATATTTTAAAACGATTTTATGTTTAGGGCTAATTGGTGTTTGATTATAAAATTATGACAGTAAATGCAAGAGCATGATGAAACGGTCTACATAGGTACAACAAACAATATCGATGGAATATGTTTGAGTTACACGGATTAGTAACTGATCTTTCTTTAGTACCTACATATGAGCAGATTACGAGAAATGTTGAAACATTAATCCATGTATTTCCTTAGAATTTAAACCTGTATCATCTATTATAAAATATGCATTTAAATATGTTAATAATGGAAACTAAACAACAGGCAAGAAAGTTATGGAAGATATGGCTTCTCTAACCACATCTACGCGTTAACACATTTCTAATGGTTAGTTCAGTATCTAAATGAATGGTTGCATTATCTTGATTTGTGTGTGAATCAGTGACTTACTTCTGGTCCTTTTTTGGTCCGACCATTAGCTTCTCCTTGAGCCGCACGAAGAGCGTCAATATATTACCAATTTATTGGACATAGGGGTTTTGAGCTTAAGGTATCTTTGACCATTACTTTTTAAACGTCCTATCGTCTCATCATTGGATATAATACGACTTAACTGGTACTAGTAGATTCTTTAAAAATGTTTATGGAGTGTAGACACAGCTTTTACGACAATCTACGATGCTAGTCAAGCGCGAAAATGTATGTAAACATGTAATGATGTTACCTTCACCGATAATTTTTCTTTATTAATTCTCTCAAAGATTATCCATTGTAACCATTGGTCCTGTACCACAATTTCTAAAACAAATTAATTCAGTATTAATCAAATTAAATATTAACAGGATGGTGACGTTATTTTGACACCAAGTGTACAAAGTTTCAGGTACCAGACTGGGCAAGTGTGATCCCTCAGAGAGTGATCCAACTTCGGACAGTATATTAATATGAGTATGAACCTTGACCTCCATTATCCCTGCCTAGATTTAGGGTCTATGCGGATTAAGTGCTATGTTAACAGTCGTATTTTCATGAAACTTGCTTTATATTAAATTAACTCTGGTTAAACCAAGGTTAATAACGCCTGTTTTAATCTTGGTTATTAACTACTCGTGTAATTAATTATGCCTTAATTTGTTAGTTGTGAGTGTATGATTAATTTACGAATATATAAAAGTTAGTGGAAACGTTTTCGATTTGACTGAACAGAGAAAGTAATATTGAATATGTAGTAGTGATGGTAATTTATCTGGGCTTACTAGTATTAAGTGTTCTTAGGTTCCCATACCAATATCTTAAAGATTTTTCTATTAAATATTTACTCAAATTAACGATTATTATCGTCAAAATTTTATCATATTTGAAGCACCGTGTATTTATAAGTAAACATAATATTTAACTGTTGGTTTGAAATAGTTATTAAATATTATTTACTTACTCAAATAAGAATTCATTATTTGCCAATTGCAATAAGTATGTTACAATCAAACTAATTAAAGAAATTGTTTTAAACGTAACTTGATATGTAAAGTGGATACTCATATCAATAATTCAGGGTTATATCCATTACAAAGTATCGATACAAAGCTATTATACAGAAACAAAGCGTACAATACGTCACCGCTAATAGGGTTCCGTGGGCTTAACGCATTCCCGTGTTAAATTGTCACTTTTAATTATTACGGAACCTTCAAGGGTTCGACCCAATATTCATTAGCCGACCCGGCGATATCTAACCTTATTTAACTGGTAATTTACAGGGAAAAAAGTATAGTTACGATAAACTGGTGCCGGAACGTTATTTTTTTGTTAATAAATATCTAGTATAATAAGTTATTCTGGTATAATGATTATTATGGTTAATTTTTTTACCTAAAATAATGAACC
Organism: Colias eurytheme; assembly: GCA_907164685.1. Lineage (NCBI taxonomy): Eukaryota > Metazoa > Arthropoda > Insecta > Lepidoptera > Pieridae > Colias > Colias eurytheme. The sequence continues at coordinate 12,274 of CAJQZN010019537.1, read as the reverse complement.
TAACTAGGGTATCATTATTGAAAATTACGATCTAGCCTTTTACTATAGGCTAATGAGTAATATAAGTCTAACTTAATTTGCTAGGTATATGTCTAAGAATGTGTCCATTAAGGCTGCAGTCTAGCAAAATTGCGTTTTCAACAAGTTATTTGACAATTTTTTCCCGGCTAATGAAATGATAAACTGATTTTTTTTTTCTTGTTTATCAATTAGTGTTATATACGCAATGCGCGTGAATTTTTTCACATTTATAAAGTTACTTTATGTTACCTTAATCAGGCCTTCAAGATAAGTCTCTTTCCGCCAAAGACATTTCGAGCTAAGTTTGTGCACTCACTACGTTGCAACCGATTACAATTTACACAATCTGATCAGCACATTATTATCCTTATATAGTCGTTATTAAAAACTGCTGAATACAATTGCCGAAAAACTTATGATTTTCTTAATTAGAACGTTATAAATTCATTAAATTTCCCATTTTTTGCCTTACAAAATCTATTGATAAATACTGCTAAAAGTTATTTTTTCCATTAATTTATTCGAGTTGGTTGAAGACCAATGAGTATTAATCGTTTAAAAAAATTTTTTTTTAATTTTGATAATTCTTTAAATATTAAAAATATATTTAAAATAATTAGGAAAAATCCTAGCGAATGTCTTAGTCGCGCTCCTTGGGCCGGAGCGTTCTGACGTGTGCTCTACGCTCGATTTTCCTTCATACCGAAGTGAAAGTTGCTCTACTTCATTAAATTTAATATTTTTGTTAATTGATTATTTTTATCTAATTTTGTGCAAATATTCGTATTTTTAAACATTTGATTTCGATATGGAAAATAAACGAAAAAAATACGCGTGTAACTACTAGAAAAAAAATTATCTTCGAACATAAAGTTAATGAAACCAAATAGATTGCAAAGGTGATTGGCAACAATTTCTTTATTTTACGGGGTGTCAGTAAAGGGATGTATATTTCTTTAAAACTAAAGTAAGCTCATAAATTTTCTTATAATATAATTTTTTTGAAGTTCCAAAAATGTTTATTTTTCGTTTGAGAAATACGAAATATAATATAAACTTGTATTGAGAACTTGAACTTCCCAAGTTCATCCGGGGAAATCCCCATACGGGGAAAATGATTTGTTTACTCCAAAATTGATACGAGGTGTTTAAATTTTTTCTTCTAGTCATTTTCAACGTAGCGGCATGTTGTTTGATTATTAATTTTGTAACTTAAATACAGGATGTTGGTTTTATATTCTGATCTTACAGACGCGCTGACAAATTTAGTCCGCCATTTCTAGTTTAGTCTACCAACTCTAAGTACCAATATTAAAACGAATGGATTATCATCACATCATCAAAACTCAGATGTAATGGAAGATCACAATAACATAGAAAATTCAGTGGGTGTTGAGAACTAAACAAACAGAAGTAACAGAGACGCGAAGAATAAAAAAAGAGGACGAAAACGATAATTCGTTGATGCTTTCGCTTTTCGACGTATTGTTAGGGTACATCACCAATCTGCAAAAAACAAAACTGATGATTCCCAATTGCTGATTAAAAATGAAAAACAAATAATCGACAACAGTGGTGAAAATTTGCTGATCACAATGAAACATCCTTCAGTGGTAGCAGATTTACTCATTTCAAATGTATCGGTGAACAGCGTAAAGGAGAGGAGGACAGGAAAACATTATGAATGTGGATGGTGGATTGTATACAGGGTGTAATCGATAAGTATGTGCAGGCGATTATGACGTTATTATTGCAGGTATCAAAAAACTTAAAACTGATATCAAAATTACTTTACCTAATGAGCAAAATGACAATAATAACTTTTTAAAAGTATAACGAGAAATATCTAAAAAATTTACTTTATACACTCCCATATCAAAAAGGGAAAATGGGACTAGTAGAAGTTAAATGTCTAATTCCGGCAAAAGACATGAATGCGGAAGATGCGGTTAAAAAAAAATTTAATATTTGAAATACAATGCAAAAAATAACACTTTTGTCATAGATAAGAATCATGACTATTTTTTCTAAGTTCAGGGACAACTAAACTTTGCTGAAGCAGAAGTCTGCTTATTTGCTGTTTGGACTGGAGTGAATAATTCGTTAAAAATAGAATATAATTATAAAAAAGTATGTAACGTTTAGGCAAAATAAAATGATGGACCATTATCAAGATTTTACATAAATTGCCTACTGTCAGAATTGATTGATTCGAGACTTCAGCATTCGATGCCCATCAAGGACCCATCCTATATCATTCAAGCGATTGAAAAAAAAGAGATAAATCCAGTGCAACCGATAAAGCATCAGAATGCTAGCAAAAGATTTATTAGGTTTATCAATATAAATCTATATATTACACATAATATAATAAATCTGTAGAAGACGCGAAGACTGACATCCGCGCGGACGGAGTCGCGGGCGGAAGCTAGTCAGAAATAAATATCTTTTGTTTTTATTTGCGTATTTTTCTATTTTATAATTTTTTAACACAAACATTACATTTTTTTATTATATACAAATTTTGTTTATCCGTTTTATTAGTTAAACTGAACAACTTTCACTAAGAAACTTAGGTCGAAAAAAATGTATAGAGTTATGCATTTTGTATGGAAAGCTTATTTTTTTTTATATTTCGTCCAAATTTCTTTGTAAAAGTTGATCAGTTATATAAACATGAAGTTGAAGATATCAATAGAAAGTATTCGCAAATTTTGTGTACTGATAATCACCCGGTGTAATTTTCACGAAAATTGTTTCAAATTGTCATTTTTGGTACTTATTACGAATATTAAATTATACATACGAATAATTTAATTTTTAAAAATTAAGTGGAGCAACTTTCCCTTAGTACATTTGTATTATTTACATATAGGATGACAGGATGCATTTGTTTGCACTACTAGACCAAGCCCTTAACACTTTTCTTAATGTCTCTATTTAAGGCGAAGACACTTTGTTTATATGTTCTTTATGAATAGCACTCATTATGGTTAATGATAAAATACTTTTTTTCTGCAAAATTTAACTCTAATTTTGTTTGCCTCTTGGGAACCTTATCCAGTAATACACAGTTAAAGCTTACTGTAAGAAATTATTCAACTATAAAAATCTCTTCCTTTTCTTTTTTTTTAGAATGAGAGGAAGTTTCTAACAAATCAGGGTCTATTTCCTTCCTACATATTTTATTAAATTGCTATTATTATATTATACTCGCATACATTGTTTCCTGTTTTCTTATAATTATCTGTAGGAGATAGTATCCTTTGTTTTTATCCTGAAAAATATATTCCCTGTAAGTTTAAGGTTAATGGCATTTCTAGCAACTTTTCAATCTTCTTTTCCTGTAAAAGGAGATAATCTACGAACAATAAAAATAAAAACATTAAAGCCGTGATTTTTTTTTTCAAGGATGTTCAATCAAAACAAAGCTTGCAAAGAAATATTTTTTCGAACAAAATTCGTGCAAATATTAGAACACACTGGAAGTCGGGATTTGTTTAACAAAAATATGCTCTGTAGCATATCCAAAACTTCCGACCTCCTTGAAAAGTACTAAAAATTCATGACAACAATACAAAATTCCGCAAACTTCTGCGAAAATTTTAGAACTTTCTAGACGATTTTTTGAGGAGCCTAAATAAGGCGACTATCGGGAGCGCTAAAGAGACTCCGGCCCCGTTTCTATTTAACTTTTATAATACTTACACAGAAACGGGTTCTCGGAGGATTAATTAAAATTGTCCAAGTCACATCAGGCATTACAAAACACGTTCATCGTCTCATTAATTTAATTGATACCCTGGAGATTTTTCTGTCTCTGACGTTTAATTCGCTTTGAGCTAGTCAAACCTCAAGTCAGTCAAAGTGAAAGCTTTGAATACTTCAAAAGTCCCAAGCTTAAGTCCTAGATTAAAAGGCTTGAAAGAACCTTTCATCATTTTTGTATAGCCTTGTACATTTTCTAGATTGAGCTGTCTAAATACACCCTAAAGTATTTAAAGGCTGGCGCGCTTTCATCGGTTTAGCAGAGGCTTAAATAGTTAAGCGAATTTTTATGGCCCAAATGGTGGCTGGTGTTAAAATTAAGCAGGAACAGCGTTGGGACATAATTTATTTAATATTTCAGAAGCTCACTTTAAGTACGTGTGAGTTATATTTGTGTTCGCAAATGGATATTACTTCTCAGAAAAGGGAAACATTTTGTTCTGTTTCCTAGAAATTTCCTTATTAACCGCTTTATTACATTCAATTATTTAATCATGAATATAAAAGTTATTTATATGATTTTGAGTTCTCCGAATATCAAGCAATTCTGTACCGACTGCGACTTGATGGAAGTTATTTCAAATGTCAAAAAGGCGTTTATGCTCGCAAAGCGTTACCCGGGATATCAATTCGCCTGACAGATGTTCCCGCATAATATTGCCGGGACAATATGCGGGATTTCATTTCCACGCGGTCGTGACGTCACCACCGTTTGATAAAAACGCTTGATAGCGTTTTAATAAGATCGTAATAGTTAATATTGGATAAGCTTTCGCTTTAGGCTGTTTTCTATTTTGTGTAGGAATATTAGAGGAAAATGTGATTTTTATATAACGTAACGGTTAACGACCTCGATGACGTACAGATTTGATTATATGAAATTAAGGTTATTATTTGGTAATAATTTATTTCTGCAGATTGGACCTACACTAATAGATAAATGGCTTCTGGTTTATTGAATAATATAAGGAACTCTTAGCCTTAAATGCGATAATTCCTTTTTCGGTTTACTTTCAACCTCATAATATAATCAAATCACTTTTTCATTATTTTATTATAATACGAAACAATGAGATTATTTAATGTAATAAACTAATAATATTTTGAACGTTTATCTTATATATAAAATTCTCGTGTCACAATGTTAGTCTGCATACTCCTCCGAAACGGGTGGACCGATTCTCATGAAATTTTCTGTGCATATCGGGTAAGTCTAAGAATCGGCCAACATCTATTTTTCATATGTATCACGGGCGAAGCCAGGGCGGGCCGCTAGTTATATTATATAAACGCTTATCGTTAATCTATTTTAAATTAAGTTAATAACACATCCCAAATAAAACTAGAATCAAACAGACAACATACAAACCCAAAGTTCACGGAATATTGAAAGAGCGTAATAGCGAGTCAAGCCAATATCATACAGCAGGATTCACCTTGCCAAACCGATTTCCAAAACCTAATGTCTCACGGAATGAACGCAGTCATAGCAAAAGGACCATAAATTCTGAGGCAATCAAAACTTTGCCACGCCTATACACGGAAAACTGATTGCGTATACAATAAAAAAGCTATAAGCCATTGCAATCAAAGGACTTAGGCCGTTTTAATTTTGAGCCCGAGCTACCGAACCGTCTGATTGCTTATCAGTTGAATTGGTTACGTTTTACGTCAGCGTGATATATAGCAGCGCTTTTTACTTCTAATGACGAAACGATGATACAGTTGTAAGATGGAGATATAACAAATGTTAGCAAAAAACTAAGCGATTTATTGAATCCATATAAATGTACAACACTTGTGTTGGATGGCCTTTAAAATAGTTCCCGTAAAGCAAGAGGTAATAAACACACATAAACACAGTGAAAAGTGCAAATGTTAAGCAATGCAGATGCTGTTCAACGTGTATAATTTAGGAAACAAATTATAAGGTGTGAACATTTTTTACATAACAATACTGTATCTCGTAAAGGATTGTTATATATTCAATTGTTAATATTATGCCAATTATGTAGACTAAAAGCTTAAAAAAATTTAACATCTAACAACACACACTTCATCGTGAGTTATCACTTTTAAGACTCATCTTTGGCTAGCTAGAGACATAAATTGTATGCTATAATAATTCTAGTAGATGCTGGTATTTTATTTAGATTCACTTATTTTTAATTTAGATTGATACAATGTTGTCAATTTTATTTTATATATTTTTAAAAAAGTTATTTCATACTTCATTATTTATTCAAAAAATGAGAATTTTTCATATCATGAAAGATTTATTGATACAATTATGACTTCAATTTTGTGTAGTATGTATTCGACAGAATCCACACATCGGCTATAAAAATGAAATTGCAATCTCAACTAGAGCACAGTTCAAATATATTGCTTCATATAATAAGAATTTAGGTCACAAATCAATATTTATTCACGTTTTAATATTCAGTGTGGTATAAAGATTGCACTTTATCGTGATACCAAAATTGTACAATTTTACTAGTATAGATAGAATGTTACACCTATTTCAATAATTTAAAAAATATTACACTTTTCATTATTCTTTAGTCTTCAATTGTTCTGTAAAAATAATGAGCCAAAATTCAATAAAAATAGCACACGCCGCACATAACAAAATGTACTAGCTTTAAATAAAATATTTATAAACACTGTTAAATATAAATTGCCTCCCATCGAGAAGCCAAAAAAGTGCGCGCCTGCGAATAAATTTCGAGCAAGTTCCGTCCGGTTTCAACTGGAAATATCCAGATTATCGTCACCGCCCTTCACACATTTGTCATCTTAATGGCCCCGTGAAACAGTCTGCCTCTAATACAATTATTTCAGCCGGCATCGAGGGAATTAAATTTTAAATACTCGCTATTTCTTTGAAGGACATGCGGAATACACGTACGGGTATTGGGTAAGTATTTTTCTCATTACTATTTTAGAACTTTGACTGGTCGAGTTACGATGCTGGGATATGAAGCCACACTAATTGTGTCATATTGGTTATCAACAGTTGCACATCGTCTACATTGTGGACCAGCATATTATATTGAGTCAATTTTATTATCCTGTTATTCGTAGTTGTGGATACAGGTTCTAAAGAAACAGGTAACATATTATCATAGTAATTCTAAAATACATACCATAGGTCCTTTGTAATGTACAACTCTTAAAATACTCAAGATTTTGGAAAAATGCGATACCGATTTAAATCATTTTCCTTTGTAATGCCAATTTTTTCCCCAGGTACAAGTATAAAACAACTCAAGCTTTATTTATACTCAAACGCGTCGAGCGAAATAGCAATATAGTACCGTATATTTTCATATAATAGCTCGCTTTGGATAAAATCAGTGGGGAAAAGTTCAAAGAATAAACAGAGTGCGCCAAGTCAGTAATTTTAATTTAAATAAGCAAAACTTGTTAATTCCCACCTGGAGTTTCACAGCCTTAAGGTAAAAGGGTTTTCAGTTTCAGGAATACTTCTAAAATAGGTCTTGTGATGTGAGATTATGATTTATATTAGTTCTTCGGGTGTACTTTAGAAATGTCAAAGATATATTATGATAATAATGCTATAATGTAAACGAATTAGAAAGAAGCTAATGTTTTTTTCATAGTTTATCTTATGCGTATTTTTGGTTTTAATTTTACATGTTTAGTATTGAAAGATTTTCTCCTTCACTTTTATTATTGTTTGTTTTAACAAAAATACTTTTTATTTCACAAAGAATCGTTATTGTGTGCAAACAACGTGATCATTAACTCTTAACTGCTATATTCCAATGAAAGAGAATAAAAAGCACGAAAATGTGCATTTCAAGCAATTTCCATAGAAAGTGGTATTAGTGAATAGCGATAGGAATGTCGTTGGTATAACGATCCTTGCTGTTAACTTCAGGTGCAGGGCAAAATTCTAATAATATTTAGTAGAAATACGTTGATTTGTCTGTGAAAACAAATTATTTGCATTGAGAATTAATAAAAATTAATGAGAATACTAAATATATTTTAAATTCTTTGTTAGTTTGGTTTAAATATAAGTAAAAATAAGATTATTGTAATTTGTTACTTCTTGTTACGTCGTGTGTACCTATACGCACTAGTGGGGTTTCAAGACATAAATAAATTAATCAAATATTATTTTCTTAAAACTCTAGTTTTTTTATAAAAGCCCACAGTGCTGGTGTTTTTTTTTAATAATATAATAACTCACATGTTCTTTTAAGCTTAATTTTTACTTAAAATGAAGTTACTATAAAATTCTAGAAAATAAAATAAGGACTTTATATTCCACGTCATTATTTATAATTAGATTTGTTTTTCTTCATCAAAGGCTTCGCGAATATTTAGCGCTAATGCTGTCTGATTCTTAAAAATGCTTTCGTATTGAAAACGTACCGTATACACAATCATAAAAAGGTAAACACTTTTTTTGTTTCTTAAGTTTTTGCAAAATGTATTTAATATGCCTATACTTCGGATCATTAATAATTAAAGTAGAGTTGGTAATAATTATAATGTTTTTCTTACCAGGAGATACATATCATTAGATATTGATGATATTATAGATTATAGATAATATCATTAGGCTGTCTTAGAGTATTTCATAAATTGGTATGAACACTACGTCACACACACTATGTCTAGCGTCTGTTATGAATCTCGGATCAAGGATCTCCATCGTCCTACACATTCTCTTAAACTAGACAAGACACATGTATGCTATATGAAACATACGAACATATTATATTATATAACTAGCGGTCCGCCCCGGCTTCGCCCGTGGTACCTACATGTTTAAACTATCCTATCTCTCAAGTTGGATCGAACTGCACATGGTGTGCAAATTTTATTATAATCGGTTTAGTGGTTTAGGAGTCCATTGAGGACAAACATTGACACACGAGATTTATATATATTAAGATATTATTAAATAAATAATATAAATAATTTAGTATTTCAGTTATGTATACATTTAAAAACCATAATGGAGAACAAGCAAGATCGGTTACAAAATAGACTATACAAAACTAGATTACATTTAGCCCGTATCGATTACACTTAGGAGCAAAAGGTTTTATGTAAATGTGATCAAAATACAATATTGTATTTATATACAACCTTGAAAGCTGTAGTGCTAAATTGTGGAGTAAGTAAAAGTAATGACTAGGCTTCGTTTAATAAATGGTTTGCGTCCCGTTTTTCGTCTTAAGGCTTCGTTTGCCAACTAGTTAAGTGGCTAGTTAGATTTGGCGATACCAAAACGATGTGCAAGGTTAAAGAAAATTATGATATTAAAGCGCCATTTACATGATGCAAGTTTCTTGCCTGTTGCATACAATAAAATTGAAGCAATAAATTACCATGGTATAAACAGTAGCTATACCTACGTAACATTTTGATCTTTTGCGCAAGTTTTGCTTGCCAAAATTTTCTTCGTGTAAACAGCACATACAAAAATTTCTTAGGCGATTCTTGCATTCAATTAGTTTTCTCTTCATTTGCCAACATGAGTGCAGTAAGTGAAGGTGTGTTAATCGTTGCTGCTTTTCTGAGAAAATAAATATTGAGAAATCGTCTTAAAAAGAGGTGTTGGATCAAAAAATGTTGTGTGGTTTTATGAAACCACGGTAAAAGTGAAACTTAGGCACAAAATTATCGTATTTGTACGATAATTATAGTACGGTTCGACCGTCACGCGACATGCGCTACACAGACGACAGTTTGAGACGATGTTATAAAAGTTTCACTTTAAAAATGGATAGCAAGAAGAGGGGTTCTTGGAGCGTCTAACAATCTTTGTGTAGAATTACAAATAGAAATAGAAAATGACTTTTTGACTCATATTTTTTTAATAAATAGACTATTTACAAAACCTTCCAACACCTGAGTGAAAAATTTGGCAACGCAAATACGTGCAATACTTGAAGCAACCCAAGAATGCCAATGAAAGGTATACACGCACATACAACTCTCAATTTAGACGAGTCAAAACTTGAAAGCGATAATCTCCTAAACATTATTGTATTGGTATAAACAGAAGACATTTGTAACTATTTTTTGTCAAGACTTGCATTTAATAATTGCGTTCAATTTTTTTACTTGTATCCACGTGTAAGCAGTTGCGTACAATTCTTGAAGGGCAATTAACGCATTTAATTTATTGCCTTCAATAATTGCACTTGAATGTACAAGAAAATTGTATCGTCTAAATCACACTTTACATTATAAAAGGTATATCAAGTCTACGCTTTGAAGTTGGGTTAGGTTAGAATAAATGAAATAAGAGGTCCTAATCTCTTCATTACCGTGATGCTTAATATGCTTTGAAAGTTATTACTTATTAGATAGTGTCGAACTATACATAATATTATAGTGTATTATGCGTAATAAGTTCTTTCGTTATAAATATAAAAAGCAAAAGTACTTTTATCGCAATCTTATAAAGCTGGGCAACTAAAGGGGTAAAGATTAAGTAGTTTTTACTAAAATAACTTAATTTATAAATATAATCGATTCTATGTTCGTTAAATAAACTCAAATAAATAGTAATACATACAGAAAGTTTCGCGACTTGGCCTTCCCAAATTTGTTTTCGATCGAAACTTGTAACTTGTTTGAATATTTAACTCGTATCTCGATAGCTTGGAGCCATTTACTCCATATTGGTTTGTTTAAAGTATTGTTTGCGAACTAAATAACTTGTAAATTATTGATGTGTACTCGGTATCTTTACCTGTTTTGGTTTGGAGCTAAAATTTAGTACTAAATGTAGATGAGAAAAATAAAATGTTATAAGACCCGAATGGTGTAAGGGTTGTTGACCTTGACTATTGCGATAAAGGTGAATGACCTTTAGCGCTCACGACTATTCGATTCGTGTTGTATTTTTAAGGTGGTATTAGTAAATGTTTGTATGTTGATTAGTTTCCACTGTAAAACGTGTTTTTTGTTTATAAGAGTAGAGTGAAGTGTGCATGATCTATTCCGTATAAAGTGTTGTTAATTTGGGAAAATTAGATTTTCAATTTACTCGGATTCTTAATATCTACTATACGTGATGGTAGGTAGCTCCCTGCAATAATAACCCATAGAAGTAATTAATTAATTTAAGCAGTAGTTTTTACATCCATTTCATTTCGGGTTACTCGAACGAATGCGAACATCCCATGAATGGAGGTCACGACTTGTGCCGTGAATTCGCGGCGTGAAAGAGCACTATAATGTCGAGACACTATTATTATTTATATCATTAATTACTACGAAGACTTAGTCTTAATGATTAAGAATTCTTTAAGATTAGTCTAAAGCGCGTCACACACGGTGAAGATACTATAATATTTTATCTTAAGATACTGTAATATTTTATATTACAGTACACAAAATTTCGGGTCATTTGTAACAGGATGGCGCTTCTACAGGGGTCTTATTACGCAATGACAAAAAGAAAAATGATGGTCAGAACGCTGATACCGGATACCTTAAGATACTGTAAAATAAAATAATATTATAGTAGCTTCACCGTGTGTGACGCGCTTTAAAGGTTTTTTGTCTAAAGTATTTTATGATAATTATAATCTTGTCTCAATCTGAAGCTTATAACCTGAACCTCTTAAACCTTAATAACACCAAGGCGGACAAAATTAAATCTTTAAAGATCCGTATTTAATAATAAATTCACGAAATTTATGACCTCCTAACCGCATAACATAAAGACCTCAATATCGCTGTTCCCAAAAGTTTCGTACAATAAACGGACCTACAGTAAATATGGAACCCATGTATATATAATATAGATGTATATTAGACGAAAACATCGGTTCAGCCGTTTCATACCACCCGTAATCAAAAGTTTTCCTATAACCACGCTAAAGGGGAGAATATTGTAACATCTCTTGATTTTTTTTAAGCTTTGATTTTGTTATTGATTTAATAGTTCACTAATACTTACAATTATTTGGTGATGGCTTCAAAATTTATTACAGAAAAAAAATACCATGAAACAAAGTTGCATCTCGCTGGCTGTCTGTCCAGATACATCTCTAAACGCTACGCGACGAATTTTGATGGAGTTTTTTAACAGATAGAGTGATTCCCGAGGAAGATTTTAATATTATATAATTTAAGTTTAGGAAAAACAGGTGACGCCGCGGGCGGAAAGCTTGTGATATTATACTTAAATGACATTTTAAAGGTACGCGATGATCTTGTAAAATTTGTTTAATAAACTTATTATTACGTGTGGCAAATATATAAAATCTGCATATTTGAATAAAAAGATTGAAGATTAAGAATAAGACTCAAATGTAGGAAAACGAAAACCCGACTAACAAAACATTTAACACGTATTATCATGTTTCCACTTATGTAATATGCAAATTACATTACCTACACAATGTTTGTAATTTAAAGCGCAATGAAATACATTCTATTTTTATAGACGTGTGTCAGATTCTTGGTAATGTGAGGCTTTAAA
>CAJQZN010019535.1:0-59469 GCA_907164685.1 Colias eurytheme | reverse complement strand
GTTAAAAATAGTGTTTTTTCTTAATATGTGTGTGTATGTATTATCTTACAAGTGCAATGTATGATACATAAAGACATTTTAAGTTTGAAAAATCAGATGTTTTGCGCGAAGTGACAGTAGTACCCACCTCAACGCTTCGCTTATGAGGCGTGCAATAGTAGGATAGGATTCAAACTATAATTTATATTATCACCATTTACTGCTTTACACTATTTGTCTACAGAATTATCATACCAATTCATACGATTTTCCACTTTCATTGATTCATACTTTAAGATCAATGAACCATACTATAGAACAAATATATATATATATATATATATATATAGAATCTATTTTTATTAAAATCAAAGCATTGTTCGACTTCAGTTCCGGCCGGTATGTGGTTTCCGCACTCCGACATTAGATGCCTTTTATTCGTATACCGTTAGGATCATTTATTGGTAGAACTAATTTTGATAGCAATGTAGTTTATATTCACTTGCACTGGATATAAGTAGTAGTAGGCTTTACGTTTATGATGACCTACTACAATTACGTTGTTCAATTATTTTGGAGAATATTAAAAACAAAATTTACATCATTGACATTACCGACCGCGAAAGTTCATCACGATTGCGACGACAACTTTATCTAAACTCCTTTCAAAAAACATTCGAAATAACACTAAACACTAGAAGGTTCTAGAATATTCCAGTTCTAGGAACAGATTAACGTCAAATTTTATCTAATCCTTGACACCAAAGATATCAAACATTCATCCATAAGAATTTGCCGACAAATCTGGTATGTATTAGAAAAGCATTATGATTTATTAATCGGCTTATCGGGAAGAGTTTGAAGATATTATCCGTCAGTGAACTTGTCAGTTGCATCATGTTTTGAGTTATGATGTTTTAACAAGAGTTATATTTTGTTTTGGTTGTTATGATTTAATGCAACCGTTTTATTGTATTTTTAAATGTTTACTGTTCAATTTACATATTGTATGAGTTTAAAAAATCTATCTACAGGGTTCAATAAATTTCGTGTTTTGTTCTTAAATATTTTTAATGTGTGAAGTCTCAATAAATCAGCTTTTTATTTAGGTGTGCATTTTTTACACTTGTAAGTTCTGTAGGTGTATTAAATATTAACCAAAATGTACCCTCACTCTACATAAATTATAGATACTTTATGTCTCTTATTGGGATCATAACCACAAAAGTAAAAGTTGTTTTTGGACATAGATATTTTTTAAATACATATATCATTATCTATGCCCAAATAAACCATCGCTATCTTCTATCAATCGTGTCTCTGTGGTTATAAACGATCTACACTTTCTATAAACGCAAAAAATGTCACCACAAATAAGATTGTTCCAAAAAGAAGAAATTGTCGTGACGACTCGTGATACTTTTGTGAAACTTGACGTTTTATGGGCTCGATTTTGTAATATCTTGGTGTGATAAATTTAATTTTAACTCAGATGAATGTTAATTTGAAAATGTTTGTTTTCGTAAATCTTACAAGAAGGTGAAACGCTATATATTAGCATACATTATAAAGTAAAAAATGTTATGCAAATATAAACAAAACAATTAAAACTTCATCTGCTTTACTTTATTTAAAAATATGTTCTTATCTTTCTTATATATGGAAATTCCTAAAAATATATTTACCTACCAGTTATAAAAGTGACACATATTATATCAAATTGCTATAAATTAAAACATACATAAACTATTTCCACAATTCAAGAAGATCAAAAACGCCTCACCGTTTGTTTTTGCCGCCATTTTCATGCGTTCAAACAATCTCGTCATTTCTCTCCGACTTTCCAAGTTGAATAACCCAGCGTTAACTCATCGAGTAATTACGTCAAAACAATGTTTATGGCAGGAATGTTTCTTGCGCATGCTTCTAATCTTATGTGGGTTAATCTGAGAAAATATTCTGTCACTCTTTATTATTACATTACGACTTTCTTTGTTTCACGCGATATTAAAAGATAATATGTACTCTATGGTCAGAATCTTGTCTTATGAGAAAAAGATGTAAAAATAGGAGAATTAATTGTTTTATTTGTTTATTCATTTGCTTAAAAATGACGAAATACGAATATGTTGAAATGGATACAATTTAAATATTAAACTAAATAAAGTATAAATTTACTCAATTTATTCTAACAATTACTTTGCGTCTTGTCTGTTACCACAAATCGACCTTGTGGTCTGGAATCTAGACTCGAGAAAGTCTAGCTTTCATTTAATAGGCAATTTATTGGTTTCACCCATTACTTTTGCATTTCCTATCTAAATGTAATAAATTATTGGATTTAATTGATCCATTTGTCTCGTGAAATGTATAAATCTATATGAATGCTATTCAGGATTTCGACTAATTTTAATTCAGGATTTTTATTGTTCCAAATAAAGAATTTTGAATTTGAAAAAAAAAATTAAATTAAGTTTTAATTTGTAATTTCAACCACCTTCTTGTTTCATATAATATTATGCCTATAATGTGGATGATAGTGAAGATTTATGAACGAATTAATATATTTTGGTTTTACTCAGTTAACAAAGATCTGATAAGGTAGAATCAGAAAATAAAATACGAAATCTAAACCTCTATAACAAACCCCTACTTTGTATAGATATAACTTTTTTGAGGTATTATTATATTATTTAAGGTAAATGTAGAAGGTTTCTCTTTCAGATAACGATAGAAAGTACAAACAGATACCATAATACTGAATAGTTTCGCATAGGCTTAAGCGACCTACTTTCGACTAAACGCACCTCCATTAAAACTAAATAAGCTTAAGATCAGTCTAGTCTATACATTTACATACAATGTTATTACTGATCGATTGTTTATCTAAAATTACTGTATACTTTTTCTTTTGTTATTATGTGAACTATTAAGCTACCTATACTAGTGTATAGGTTAAAATTAAATATTACGATCTAGTGGTCCGTAATATTTAATTAGATTTTTCAGACTGACAGGTATGAATTTACCATATTATGCATTACAAATTAAATAATTATTATATTTTTCTGTAAGAAAATGCAGCCCATAAACAAATATTCCAATAGGTAGGTAAAAAGTATTCAAAAAAATATATTAATTATCATCTATCCGCGCTATTTATTTTCCCAAAAAAAAAAAAAATGTTTCTGCAACCATCACGACTTTTACTCAAATCGTCCATACTAGAGGTTTCTTAAATATCAATTTAATACGTATTTCAATCAAGTGGGTGGTAGAGGTCGTCCGGTTTTACCCAAAGCAACGAGTTTCCAAATGTCACTGAATCGTAAATATTTTGTATGGAGCGGTACCACCTGGTAACAAGCGTCTAAAATATATAAAAATTAAAAACATATAAAACGGTGATTTATGCTGTATTGTCTATGATTGCTTCGCTTAATTATTGCTTATTTCTTTTAAATGTAAAATGTAGGGAAATTACGTAAGCTTCTTTCAATCTGGATTTTCTTATTATTTGTTGTATTCGTGATTTTAGAATGCTAAATGCTATGCCATGTTGTAATGTTTTAAAATATTGGCAAATATTGGTATTTAAAATATTTAAATATTGTATATAAATACACTAGCAAATGTAAATAAAATAAGTTAACCACATAATTACTTGATGATTATTATAAGTAAGATAATTGTTTTGAAATGTCACAATCTTTACAGTAAAAACAAAGAACTACATAATATTTATTAATTACATATTCTATTTCGTACGTACGTACATTTATACACGTAATTACAATTTACTCTGATCTCTTTATAAACAGACTAGCCGTCCGCCCCGGCTTCGCCCGTACCTATTGACGTTTTCTTCCATTAGAACCAGCGTCGTACTTCAAGGAATATTATAAAATAAGAAATAACGAAATCAGCTCAGCCGTTCTCGAGTTTTGCGCATTTAGCGATTCGTTTTTAATATATAGATTTAAATAAGCTCATTATACAATTTAGTTCTACTACGATTAGAGATCGATGACACATAAATCTAATCTGAAAAAAACTCGTATGACTAGGACTTTTATTACCATGTGAAATGTTTCTTTTTTTATTTTCAATAGTATTATTGGATATTACCTCAGGAATTGTCATTTAATAAATAAATTTAGATAAGATTTGCTAGTAGGTATTTACCAGATTATTTTAACACAGACTTGTGATGAATATATTATCAAGAGTTATTGATTCAAAAACGAAAACCATTTTTCAAAAAAGATAGTCCAGGCAATTAGAAATCCATCGATTACTGCGTTTTAGTAGTAATTCAATATTTATGTTATGATCTAAGAGATAACTTCGACGATTTTGTAAACATAAACACATAAAATTATAATATATAGACGTGATTGTCATGTCTCTATGCAAGTTTGTTAGCCCCAAAATTATATTAGCCCGAGGCGAAAAAGAAATTACCTCCAATCGAATCGACAAACACTTTCTAACTAATATTACCAGACCACTGATTTAAACAAACATATTTAAATTGCAAAAAGAGCCTTATATCCAGGGCATAGAGTAGCTTTTTCACGATCGAATTGTTCGATCGGTATCTCATTATCTTTATAAGTTTATAAAGTTTTACTGCTGTGAAATGACTTCACAGTACTTTTAACAGCCAATATGCGTACGTCAAATAACTGACGTATAAGACATTAATAATTAATCTGATGAAATCGAATGTGTTTGTTTGTTGCAGCATATAATCTATTCAGTAGATAATATAATATACATATTATCTATATATAGTACCTCTCTAACATTAATTTTCTTCTCTAGGATTATTATAATATTGTTTTTATTTAAAAAAAGGCTTACCAACTAGATACGTAATTTTTTGTTCAAACAATTCAAAATTAATTATTAATTAAAATAAACAATTTATAATATTATAGATTATTTTTCCGACCCAAATATCGACCAATAGAATTGCACCATTCGACGTCACGTAGTACAACCTACATGGTATTATACTGATTTACTACATGGTATTTATACTGATAATTTTTTGAAAATTTTCTCTGGTCGTTGACGTCAAACTGACAGGTTGAATTCAATTGTGAAATTATTGGCCGACATTTGGGACGGAAAAATAATCTCCCGAATACCACACGAGCTTCAGAATTATCTGGCATTTCCCTAAAGGTTCCCTGCAAACAAATAAAGTCGTCAAGTTTTTCAGGAAAAATCACTCGCGCTTCGCGCTCGTGATTTTTTAACCTTGACTAAAAACTTGACTCCTTCATTTGTTTGCAACGAACCTATCGGAAAATACCCGATAATTTTGAAGCTCTTGTGGTATAAGTGAAAATCTTATAGAAAATCTTAGATATATACTTTTACAAAGAGACCACAAAATGAGAGAATATTAAATTTGTTGTTAGTTTCTTATCAAAAGAAAAAAAATGTTGTTAAAAATAAATTCTTGAATATTAATATATCCTCGAAGTTTTTCTCATAAGCATTTATAATAAATAAGGTTTTTTGAATTAGCATATCAAAGAAATTTTAAATAAACTTATTTGTGAGGTTTTATTTTAATTTTCAAGTTTGATCAAAGTTTAATATCTTAGCTATTTTAAACCGGAATGGGACCTAGGTTTTAACTTCCTGTAAAAAATATCAAAACTTAAACGACATCGAAGGTAACGTCTAGTCAAAATAATACAAATAAATATATTACTTTCAAAATATTGAAAAATGTTTCCTGCACATGTCTTTGACTCAAGGCTACTGGTGTAAGTTTAATTTTAATTAAAATATGAATGATTGTGCCCCGAGGCAGTTGGACATATTTGGTTAATAACTACATATCTACCTATAAAATAACAAGCATAAGAAAATATTAAACTAACGACCGGCTCTGACTATGTTTGGAAATTAGTTATAGCATTTGTAATATTGAATATGATATTTGTGTTTTCAACTTTTTCACATTTGTTGTATCTTTTTCATAAACATGCACTTAAACATCAAATGTAAAACCTGCATTAAAATTAAGCCCAAATCCAGATTAAAAAATATTTCCGAGTTTTTATTAAAAATACTTAGCACTTGATATCATCTTCATAAAATGATAAAAAATAAGCAAACGACCTTTCAATGTAAACCAGATTAACAAATATTCCACGACAGGATGTCGTTATTGCTTCACGATACATTGCTTATATATTATATGCATTGAACATATTAAGAAAATTTTAATTTTCCTTAAGCAACTGTATTACAAAAATACTGTAGAAATAGCATTGTGTTCTACTTAATTTATATGTTTTACTTTGATACCCATTTTATTTGAAGATTTAGTTCAAAAATATATTTATTATATTTACTCGTTGAACAGTGCCTTAACCTTTAAGGTTTCGTGCAACAGTCAAAAGTTTGACTAAACAATTCGGATAAGGAAAAATGGTGAATAAACCGGCATGTCATAGAGCTAAAGAATGTGCCGACATGTGACAGCTATCAAATTAAATTTGGCTAGCATTGCGTGGTGAAACGGGCCTATACGGTAAAGACCTTAATCTGGTTTCCAGTATAGGTTAAGTAGAGATCTGTAGTAGGCGAAATAGGCTGATGAACTTAAATTTAAATTATATTGAACTCGAATCATTATGATGGCTCGAACTTAACCTAAACATTTTATGTTATTATCAATTTAAATATTCTTTGTTTTCAAGTGTTGCATTTTCTAATCCTTGAACAACATCTTATATATAAAAATGAATCGCAAAATGTGTTGGTAAGCGCATAACTCAAGAACGGCTGAACCGATTTCGATCATTCTTTTTTTATTATATTCCTTGAAGTACGAGGATGGTTTTTATGTAGAGAAAACGTAAATATGTACCACGGGCGAAGCCGGGGCGGACCGCTAGTTGTTCATATATACAGCTTAGAGATATCACTTCAAATCATGATGACTTTGTCAATGACGAAATCAGACTATCAATAATTTAATATGAATGAAAATATTTCGATCCAATCAGAATCAAGAAACTCAATCAGAAACTGGTCCGAAAGATCCGGCTCATTTAAATTAACTTAAAATGTTGGAGACTGCGAAACAAACATATTGTTCATTGGTCCTCATTATGTTTTCAAAATGGCCTATTACCATATATCATACTAACATCTTCGTTTTAGTGTTTTTTGAAGATTATACGGTCACCTTAAGGTCAAGGATAATAATATGTCTTATGACTACAATTAAAGTCTTCGTTTATTTTTGTTTTTGTTCATTTTCTTTTACCACTATTACACTAATATATATTTCCTTTTCCACGCGGAACTAAGTTATTAAATGGAAAAATTAATGACGTATAATATTATTATTTCTACTAAAATTTTGGATCTGAAAGTTTGTGTTGATGAATATTTAATGTTCTTTCTATAAAATTGTTTGGGCAAAAATCTTGTAATATACAAATTGCTATGATCCATTTCATACCTTCCCCGATATTTCCTTTACATTCCTTCTGTGCATATTATTGTCTCCATAGAGATCGTACCAAAATGCCAAGAAGTTGATTATGTATTTTTTACAATACGGTTCATATTATTGATTCAATGAAGGCTAAAGGTTGTGATAATAGCAAACATTGTCTTCTCTATTCTTTAAGGTGAACAATTGATGACACAATCGACAAAATTGCCACCTTTCAGTGACATACGTGTTCTGTAAATATTAGGTAATGCACAAAAAATGTTACATAAGTGTACATTGTAAAGACTATGGACATTAATTTTAAATTAGGGTCATTTCACACGACCTTGTTGGTTAAATTTGATTATTTTTAATCTTGCAATTTTAATTTGATAATAAACATTAAATCGGTTTTGGTTAGACCTAAATTTAATCCTGAGGCTATATTAAAGTATAATACTAAAATTAGTATGGGCTTGGCCTTACTTTATAACATACACTTTTGAACAAAGATTATAAGGTGAACGAAAAATAAGAATTTATTAATTTTGGATCGTGTTTACGTGCTATATAGCATATGTTACGAAAATCATACAGTCTTGTAACCAGCTTGACAAGTTTTTATTTGAAAACATACCTACTAAAAATTATGGTAAAATATTATATACGAGTTTATAATAAAACATAGTATCAGAAATGATTCGATTCACGACTAATTCAAAACGTTAAGCTAATTACAAATAATAATGACAATAGATTACGATAATTGTATGACGTAATCATACATTACGAGTAATTTTACTAAATTTATAGACTATTAGTTTGGCTTTTAATAGCTTTATTATCCAATTTATTTAATACATTTAATACTTAAATATAACATGTGTAATTTATAAACAACTAGCTGTGCCCCGCGGTTTTACCCCCAGTGCTCCGCTCCTGTTGGTCTTAGCGTGATGATATAGCCTGTAGCCTTCCTCGATATGGGCTATCTAACACTGAAATAATTTATCGAATCGGACCAGTAGTTTCTGAGAATAG
This sequence comes from Colias eurytheme, assembly GCA_907164685.1. Lineage (NCBI taxonomy): Eukaryota > Metazoa > Arthropoda > Insecta > Lepidoptera > Pieridae > Colias > Colias eurytheme. Next base: position 50,975 of record CAJQZN010019535.1, on the reverse strand, counting down.
CGCGTTCAAACAAACAAACAAACTCATCAGTTTTATATTAGTATAGATTTGATAGGTTAAAATAGGTGCGTAAAGCCAGGGCCAGTGGTTAGTATCTATAGCCTGATAGGTCATGTTACTTTACTTGGTAAATGTTGTAACAGATATCCAAGTTTCGCAACTGGTTATACACCTATCGAATACTAAGCCCAATGAATGTTTGATTTAGTTTGTACCACTTTTACTCACGTTTATTTTCAAGTAAAAAAGTTAATGTACTAGTAGCAATACATCTTTAAATTTAAACAATTTCTTTTTCAAACTAACACAAATTATTAGTTTTACTTTGTAAGATTAAAATTTTGGTAGATTAAGAATAGCTTTTACTTTATAATGAAATTTAGCACACATATAGAGGGTAACTTGGATTAACACATTGGATAGGTTTTATCCCGGAAATCCCACGGGAACGGTAACTATGCGGGTTTTCCTTTGAAAACGCGGGCGAAGCCACGGGCGGACCTCTAGTTTATTTATTCATAATACATAATACATCGTGTTATTCATATCTTAACCATTTTACAACACCTACTTATCAAACTTTAATATGTGCAGCTAAATTCTAAAATAAACAAATCTCATTTTTAACCATTATAATAGACAACAATTTAAGTACATTCAATAAAGCATTCAATTCACAGAAGCAAACTAAGTGCACGACTACCTTATGATAATTTGGAAAATTGAAAGTGCCGGATATATGCAAAACACGCAGAGAAATCGGCCCTATTTTTATGTGAATAAAGTACAAATCAGATTAAGACAATCTGATACAAACACAAATCGTTAAACTGATAATGGTTACTGTTATAAAATATACCTACTAAAATCATTCTCTTCCGACGACCTTAAAACTCGGAAACGTACGAACCAGCATGTGAACGCTTTACCTCAATTTGAATAAATTGAAACGCATGTATGTAGCGTTGAATAAATTATCGTGTTTCATTAACTTTTTTTCTGCATCGGGAAGTGAAAAGTGACGGAATTATAATTTAACGTTATAGCCGTATCTAACGTTTATATACTTTTAATATGAATGTAGAAGTAACTCTGTCTTAGTGTTAATGTTGTAATGATTAAACCATAGGTTGGATTATAGAGGCTTGAATTATATGGTATAATTTGTGTACCATAAAGAGAGTTTGGTAACTGTATACGTTAAAAAATATCTAACTATATATTTCAATATTTTACAACCTTTACCACATAGTTGTAATGCCATACCTTGCCATAGTTCAAAACGCATATCCAACTACCAACACAGCTAACAATATAAATAGCTTTTGACAACAATATGCAGCACATATAACAATATGCAGCACAAATAACATTACGGTTACCCGGACCATTAGCTTTCTTTTGTTAATCCTTTATTCGATTGATGCACAAATATCGACTTTAACACCTTATAATACGTGTATTATTATAGTGATGTGCATTGAATGGTAGTGATGTGTGATGAAATTATATTGATGGGTTTATCGTGGGACTTTCGATTCGCTAACTGCGTATTTTCTATGTGAATGTTTTGGAAAGGTTTATACTATGTGTGCCATTGTTCAATAATATAGTTATTGGAGCATGACTTGAAGTAGTATTAAATAACTTGAAGGTATTGTTGGTCTAGATTCAAGACCGACGTTCTGTTTCAGATTTATATACCGACTTAGGTATAATGTTATGTACATAGGTATAATATCACAAGATGTATAATTCTTTAATATCACATCAATAACAATTAAGCCGTACTACGGGTTGAATTGAAAGATAGTAAAATTAGGCATCAATTAAATTGTAAGGAGTTATTTAACCAATAAATTTTTTTCACTGGATACAAATGAAAATATTTTTTAAATATGATTGTTTCTGTTCTATTTATATATACATGTAGGTATTATGTTAACGGAGGCGATGGGCCTTATAAACAATTATTAATTAATTTGTATTCAAAGTATTAAATAATATGTAAAAGATAATTGTAAATTATAAAATACGTCCAAGATTTTAATTAACCGAGCACGTCCGTCAAGTGTATGAAAAGTTGATTATGACCCACTTTTGGTTCTGTTTGCACTGAAGGGTACCGATATAATATGATAAGTAAATGTATGTGTATGAATATAATATGGGGTTTTGATTTCTAGGTTAAAACGGTAAATATCAAGATGGAATATAAGAATGTATAAAATATGAAGTGCCTTCTTCTTATTAATGTTTTTTTTTGTTATTGATACTTGTATAAAGCAATACTTAATTTATAAAACACTGTTACAAGTTGTTTGCAACATCGAACCCCAAACAAGTTGAGTCGTCCTTACCTAGGCACTATTCGATCAAATCACTACAGAGTCCTTGAGATTATTTAAAAACATTCGATTACACAGCAGAAGCGGTTCAAATAATTATTCATTATTCAAAATTAATATTATTCAAGATATACAAATTACACGTCGCGAGGCTCTCAAGGCGATTACGAAACATGCTGGACAGGTATTAGGAAACTGCAAATTTTTCCGATTATATCATCAACTGACAATAATGCAAACTATAAATAAATAAATTATTATAATACGCCCAATAAGTTTCCTCTTGCTAAAGATTACACGATTTGGCCGTGCGTTATCGAGGAGAAATTTTAAAATGTTTGCTTATTTTGCGTCACATTTTTATTTACAGTTCATACTTTCACAAATATTATAATATATGTACAAATACAATACAGGATATATTCACAAAAAATAATAATAAATATATAAGGGTAGTTGTATAAAATTAAAGCTGTAAAACATAATTATTTGTCGCAAACCAGTAACTTGCGTTGAGCGCACGCATAGAAAAGACTTCAACGAGCTACGTTCGCACGTTGAAGTCTTTTTATGCTAAGAATGACAACAGTTTCCGCCATTACAATGAACAATATAATAATTAAAACTACAATTTTTACCACATTGTATAACATTCCTCAAGTTTGTTAATTAACATGCAATTTGTTAACCACTAAGCATCATTCAAATCCAGTTCCGTGGTTTACGCGTAACTAATTTTCAGTTCCTTATTTACTTCCGCGTATTGGGATGAAAATTGTAAAACTTACCGTTTGCAAAAACTCTTTGGTGGTGAAAGTGAAATGGTACGTAGCTATTCGCAAATGTCACTGGCACATCACAAACACAGAATTTAGAGGAAAAAAAATCACAGTGTTCTATTTTTGAAAATGGGTTAGTTGGGGACGCGCGTCAGTGTGGTGCGCGCAGTGGCGACGGGCGCACGGATCGACTGGCGGCAAGAGACTGCGCGCTCCCACCATTCGCGCCCGAAATACTAATCACCTTGCTATCGACGGTGATTGGGACGTAAGTGATGAGAAGAAGCGACTACTAGAACACTAGGTGTAAAGTTTAGTTTTAGGCCCATAGAAGGTTTTGAAACTACGTTTTAATTAAGACACGATAAAGTATTCATTGATGTTTTTGATCATGATACATGACTTCAAACTTGAATAGTCAAATTAAAATTTCTTAAAATTTTATTACCATGTATTACTAGTTCAAAAATAATATTTTTTTAAATATATGATTAATTATAAACATTTTGCATTACTGTTTACATAGTACTCATTGTTTTGAAATCAAAAATTATCTTTCTTTAATATCTGAAAGAATACGTTTCTTATATTCATCATAAGTTTAAAAAAAGCAACCTAAATTTTAATTGAATCAAAATATTCTATTGTCCACCTATGAACCTCAAAATCGCTCACAACTCCTAACTTGCACCACACCTCATAGGTATGTCACGGATCTTAATGACGTTTGTCATTTCTCTCGCACTGCAAAGGTCAAAAAGTGACCCAACTAAAATCGATCTGTGACGTCACAGTGCCTCATAAAACCTTTCCGGAACTTAATCCTTAAAAAACACTCTCGTGACTGTAATACGTTACGAGTCAATGTATTTTTTACCTTTTTTACCAAGAAGGATTTACTATAAAAACTTGATTTCTCAACAAGGCTATACAAATATAGCTATTTAAAAGGCAATGAAAAACATTGTTTGTAAACTGTTTGAAATAGATATCTTTATAAAAGAAGTATAACTCGAGTCACTCGAGATTATTTTCTTTATCAAAAAATCTACTGATCACCCTTATCCCTGCTGATGAGAAATGGAAACATGTTTAAATGATTTGGCAATACCAAGTAGATAAATAATTCATTTAAGAGAACTGGGTTTCTTCAATTTTTAATTTATGTAAAAGATAAATATTATGTGTCGTATCGCATTTTGTTTTCTCAGCTCTGCGATAATGTGGCCAAATAGAAAACCATTTTCCTTTGGGGGTAAAATAATAAATATGTTCAATTAAGTTATATAAGTAGGTATATGGCGATCTAGATATACATTTTGAATTGTCTTAATAATTCTTCTTTCTTTCATACTTGTCTTTCATTTCATAAAGATTTTTTAAGGACTTTCAAAATAATAATTCCCTGTAGAATTCTGGAATAAATTTTCTCTGTAGGCGGAGTTGGGTACGGCGTAGCGTTGCTACGATAAATTTCAAGTCACAAGTTCGTATCCTGTTATTGCCCATTACATATTATACATAATAATATCAATGTTATATAAAAAAGCCTAGCTCTATACTGATTTATAATAACTTCCATAATCTTTAATACTATGTACTACGTAAAATAAAACACATTCACTATCCCATACTATAACTTCCTACAACCGTTCGTATGTCTGTACATCGATCGACCCTGGCTCGTCCCACGACTCCACAGCAATTATGGACATCAGATATTTACACTTGCGTTGTGTCAAGCTTCACGACAAGTGTGATTTGACGCAAGGCTCGTTTTAAACGAAGCTGGTAACCGCTTTCATAAAAAAAATAAAAAAAAATCACAAAAACTTCAAAACCAATGGAGAACCTTATTTTTTGAAACCGTTTAAAATAATTGAGAAGAAAATCTTTAACAGAATTGAACAATATTCAACTTCTGTCTCGTATTTTACTATATAATAAATTTAACTTAATGTGAAATTTAAATGTATATGGAATGTGGTCGATATTTTTTTCATTATTCCTTTATCAAAAATCTAAAAGAATTTGAATATTTGAGTGAATACTCAAATATTATTTGAATATTTGAGTGAATTGAGTGAATACTCAAATATTCAAATTCTTTTAGATTTGTGACAAAACAATAAAATATTACCTAGGTATCACATCTTTATACATTCGTTTACGTATTTTCATCATTTAAAAATTAAACCAAGCGCCCAAATTAACATTAAAGACCCATTAAATTTATAATGCGATTAAAACAATTGCTAATCTCCCATTATAGACCTATTAATAAATCATTGATAGGTTATAGGCTAAAGATCAGGCCAGAGCGTTGTGACGTCACGAACTATTTTACCAATTACCGCATACCACTCTCAAAGCGTGAATAAGGATTTTGGGAAACGCATCTCAACGACCTTAGCCTTTGCATGAAATATTTAAAAATGAATCACATTCTTGTATAGACGGCCTTATGCCATGTGATCGTGTCAACATGTGGCAATGGCCTAGATGCAATTCAATATTCGATTACAACAGAGGTGACAAATATGAGTTTTTGCAAGTAATTAACTAGTTACACCCCTAGTATTATTGAATTTAGATGGACGTGTTTGTTTAGGCTTGTATGTAATTATGTTTTAGCCTGTATGGACAATTTGAAGATATTACTTTAGCGTATGTATGCTAAATATCGCCTGGGATATTAATTATTTTACATTCTATAATGAAATAAACTCTCTCTATTAATTTGCTAATATTATGATCATTTTTTTAACTTCTTTTGATTCTACATATATACCATATTTATTTTTAGCACTATACAATTTTACTTAGTAACTTCATTTATTATTTCTACGAATTTCGAAAATAGTCACATAATAATACTACCTACTTATTTATTTTTATTTCTCCTTTTTAACATACTCTAATTATTTCATAATTTACCATTTGTCAAAAAAAGTGTTCCACAACGGTACTAAAACCATTAACCAATTTAATGTTTTGAAAGAGTGAATGTGAATTATTATTATTTCTTGCTCAGTAATATTATGAAATTAATATGTAATAATGTGCAAGCCTCATATATTTATTCTGAGTGCGTTTTAAAATTTCAGTTTAGATTTTTAAGCAGTTATTGCAAGTTCATACGTGGGCTACGTATAAATAGGCTACATTCTTTTTTATGGTCAGTTTCATTCCCATGGCCATAATGATATTATAAAAAATATGTTCCTAGGTCGGAGTTTATCTCTCACTTTTACGTAAAGACTGTATAGTAAAATGTACAAATGTGAAAATGTAAGCAGATTATTGGAGATATGGGTCATACGCAAAAAAATTAATGTGTTGCCATTCCAACCAAGGTTGATCGTTCGATATGGTTAAAATAAAGAGTCATCTTATTTCTCACTAGCTTCCGCCCGCGACTCCGTCCGCGCGGATGTCGGTCTTCGCGTGGATGGTTTATTTCTCCATTTTGAACTGGGAAGACGTTTCTCACTAAATTAATATTAGACCCGTATGTGACCGTGTGTTCGCGATTCTACAGAACAACGTCTATGGAAGAAACTGAAAAATTAAGATTTATTTTTTTTCTACGTATTTTCCCAGGATAAAAAGTATCCTATTTTATGCCCAGGATAATAAGGTATAATTATACCAAGTTTCATCGAAATCGAACCGTCAGTTTTGCCGTGATGCCTTCACATACAGACAGACAGACAGACAGACAGACAGACAAAAATTTTTTTAATCACATATTTGGGTTTGGTATCGATCCAGTAACACCCACTGCTATTTATTTTTTCAATATTTTCAATGTACAGAATTGACTCTTCTACAGATTTATTATATGTATAGATAAGCAATATTTTTCGGAGCTTTAAAAAAAAGTTATATCCCAAGCAATTTCCTACCACCAAAGTCATAAAAGAAGGTTATAATATCAAGTACCAATACTAACCAATCATCGGTTCTTCTTTAATTTTGAAAGATACAATCATCTCAATTTTATTTTTAGTCATAGATCCTTGTGATGTGGGCAATCCCCGGTGAAATTTTTTATTTATATTGTCAACCTTAATGCTGAGTATTAAAGTTCATATTTATTGAGGACGAAATAAAAAACGACCTTGGTGTTATGATGCAGTTCAGAGAATGTAATCTTAATTAAGGCATGAATAATAACCAGGTTTTCCATTTATTGAAATACTATGTTTTTAATAAATTATGTCAACAATTTTTTTATACAAACAAATATTATTTCATACTCGTGTTAGCGTACTGATTTACCATTTTGGGTGCGGAACCGTAAAAATAAGTAAATTAGTTGATTGACTAATTATTTTATTGTTATCTATAGTTGTATCCTTATAATTATTTATAGTCTGCAGTACTATTTTAAACTTAGTATAAATAAGAATTATTTATAAATAGCTGCGCCCCGCGGTTTCACCCGCGTGGCTACGCTCATGTTGGTCTTAGCGTGATGATATATAGTCTATGCCCTATACTCTACAGCCTTTCTCGATTAATGGGCTATCTAACACTGAAATCATTTTTGAAATCGGACCAGTAGTTCCTGAGATTAGCGCGTTCAAACAAACAAACAAACTCTTCAGCTTAATAATATTAAGTATCGATTTTTCGTCAAAATAGGTAGTATAATTTAACATCGCGCCTATAACAGTATTAATACTGACTGATTTTATCTCATCAATAAAATAACATCAATATTAAACTACTTTGTTAATATTCCTCATAAATTAACTAATTAAAATGAATAAAATTCCGCACAATATTAAAAGGTCATTTTGATATATCACTTCACGACCTATTGTTTAAACGGAATTCAATCACTAATGTATCGGAATTCATTAATATTTATGCGGTATCTTAATCTAATTATATAATATATTCATTGAAAACTACATTATGTATTGTAAATACAACGAATTGGTGGTGATTATTTACGTGAATTAAATGCGGCTTTGTAATAATAATTATATTTATTACTACCTACTATCATGGTGGTTGGATATCCCAACTTTGTCCTAAATTCATTTTATATCATACTCATCAAAGACAAAAGAAATAACTTCAAAATTGACACCTTAAAAATTTGCGAGGACAAATTTTCATAACTCACTGCGAAACACACTTGAACAAACAAACAGCGCATTTTTAGCGCATGTTTAATTTCCGCTAAGAATTGAATGAGTTGTCCCTTTTAAGGCTGTTAGCTAGTTCATTGACCCGCCGGTTAGATATAATTTTTCCTTTTATGAGTTCATGACATCATTCTCAGAGGCGTTATCTTAATTTATCACACTAATAAACATATGAAAACAAAGCGTGGCGTCTGCGGTTCGCAATTAGTAAAAAGTATGCTTCCCGTAGACCCCCCACGGGTTTTATTTGATATTCAAATATTATTGATTTGTTCAACACTCTCGCAAATTTTAACTCCTTAGCCTTTTAAACAGACTTTTATTGCGTTTACATCATAACTGTACGTACGCTGAGTTTGCAAAATAATAACAAAATAATAATAACTTAAAATTCTTTACTTTAATTTTGAAGAAATTTATCAAACACAAGCGGTCCGCCCCGCCTCGCCCGCCACGCCTCGCCCGTGGTACATATTTACGTTTTCTTTACATAAGAACCATCCAATAATTAAAAAGAATTATCGAAATCGGTCCACCCGTTCACGCGTGATGCCGTGACCAAGGAAAACGGGTTTATTTTTATATATACTATATCTCTGTTTTTAACTTAAATAGGCTGACGTTGGACAACAGTCCTCTGTGAAAAGTGGACCGATGTCTACGGTGGTAAGTCACGTATACCTAGAAAGTGCCTCCTGATTCTCATAAAAAACCCATATTGTTTTTCTCTGGAAAAAAAAAGCATGTACAAGATATTTAAATTATTTTGCAAGCTTAATTGTGTCGTTTGTTATTTTTGTCACGTTCTATGATGCGTGTGTCGCCAGATATAACGTAGGTATAGAAAAATTCCTCATCTCTCGTGTTATATTTAACTACTGAAAACATTTTCACGTCTATTGCTCTTTCATGAAATATTTGTAAAAGAAAACGCCTGTATGAACGGTAACAATTCTCTTCTCTCACTCATTTCACGTCTGAATCAAATAAACTATATATTCGCAAATTGTATTTTAAAAGCGATGATTATCAAATCAATATGCAAACAATTTAATAACCAATAACTCCTTACACGCACAATAAACATTAATATGTAAATTGGCAATTTATTAATGCTTCCACAATCCTTGATACGTATGAGAGGGACTTTTAAAAAACTATTTTTCATGAAATTTTATTAAATTATCAGAAAATTATAAGAAGATAATATCTTCACTATTATTGAATGGATAAATCATTCAGCTGATGATCTACTGATATTATAAAGCTGAAGAGTTTGTTTGTTTGTTTGAACGCGCTAATCTCAGGAACTACTGGTCCGATTTGGAAAATTCCTTCGGTGTTAGATAGCTCTTTTATCGAGGAAGGCTATAGGCTATATATTATCACTCTAAGACCAACAGGAGCGGAGCAATGCTGGTGGAACCGCGGGGCACAGCTAGTAATAAATAAGGAAGCTTTTTTATAAGATTTAAGATTATAAATATATGGGTGGTAAAATATCAAACGGCTCTTAACGTGATGGTTATTCATACAGGCATTATTTGCAAATGGATAATTTAAGATTACATCTGAACGTTAGAAGTTTAAAAAAATTTAATCAGATGAGACTGTTGATTGATGACAGTAGCAATTTATTAAGCTTCTTACTAACAAGTCAAATAATAAATCTAATCTCAACTAAATGGATGAATAAAATATGAACTAATAGCGAGGTCATACAAGCAATATGGAATAATTCATTCTGTGTATCTAAATTAATCTATAGGTAGCTGTTTCAGCTTCATGAATTATTAATATTTTGTATAAAATTAAGGAACATGAAACCTTGTAAGGCTAGCTATGCAAAGCTTTGTTACTCATAGTATGTCTTCTCTAAAATTTGTTTCCATGAGGTCCTTGTTTTATGACTGTAAACACTATATATTACACGTGAATGAATGAAATATATTGTACAAACCCAGTTTAATAGGTAGGTAATAAAATAAAACATACGCTTCTGTATTGCAGTTTAATCACACACAAATTGGCACTCAATTATTTTCGAATAAACCAAGTATCGATTAAGGCGGAAATTAAAAATGTATCATGCAATAATTGAAATTAAAATGAAATTTGTGTATATCTGTGGAGATCGCTCGCGGCGCCGAGTGCCGGCTATATAAATCACTTGTGGGGCAAACATGACCAACTTGTCTTTGGAGGACTATCTATCTTCCTCTGCACACGCACTTTTAGGGCTGCCAACTTAATAATTATTTTTTTCTCTCTTTAGTAGTCTCTAGTTCTCAATGAGCTTAATAAAATAAAAATAGATGTTGAAATACACAAAAATTTTTCTTTAGAGTTTTGTAATTTGTATTTAAACTTATTTGTAGGTAGTGCGGAAGTCGTCAAATGTTGCAGGATCTCGTGAAAACCTTAATAAATTATTACCATTGTTCATTAGGCGTATGAAAAACTGATTGTTTATTTGGAGACTGATTGCTTTTTGTAATATATTTGGAGAATATCTAAAGATCTATAGTCGCATTTGATCTATCAAATTCTCCATGTTCCATGACCACAACGAAGTTTGAAATTATCTGAAGGATCTCGGGTGTTGAGTCATTAGCCCCTCTCATCCTAAAGATCCTACATTATGAGATGACTAAAAAGGAGAACCCGAAACTGGTCATTGAGTATTATCAAAAAATTGAATTTAATTATCTTATAAGTGTCAGCCCTAACGTAATTCGTGTCGATGCAGGAACCAGAACAAATTATAAACGGCTTCTTAGAATCGCAGATCTTGCCGAAAAGAGATCCAATTGATAATATATCGTTTCAATATTGATACGTTTTTGTTTTATTTGATTATAATTACTATTTGGGTAATTTATATTCATCCTCTTTGAGGAGTGGATGTTTTAGTACAAATCAGTTCAGCCTGAAAATAGCCGATTTTGAAAAGATAACAGTAAATAGGAAGGATCAAAACGTCTGTCTGTCATAATTGTCGTACCTACCGTCAAAATAGTATCTACCGTCTTGCTCGGTATGGAGGGTATATTGCTTCGTATTGCCAGCTCAAAAAATATTCACTTATCTTTTAGTGTTAGGAACATAAAAAAGATAAAATACCTACTTAAGTGAAAAATTCTAGAGGTAACATTTAACATTTGTACAAAAAATCAGTTGGTATAAAACCTTAAATTCTCATGAGAAAAATCATGCAACAAAAGCTCGCTCCTTTATCAGAGCTATTTATAAGTCAATTTTTCATCGTAAAACCGTTTCTTTTGCTTATCAAAAAGCTCACAGTAATATGTCCTTTTCGCACATGTATTGCGTAAAAAGAGGCCATCATTGTATACTTAACGGTTCATTGTTCAATGTTTAATGGACAGGACAAAAACATTTTTTGGCGGCAAAACGTAGGTGGCGTATTTTTATGAACCTTGAAAACTTTCTTGCTATTTATTTAGTCCTTAATACTATAACAGTTAGGTTGAAATTTGAATAACTGTGATGCTGTGTTTAATTTTGTCATTATTATTTAATTTCTTTTATATGGTAACCCAGTATTCTGCTACACGCTACACCGTAAGTGATTCTATGCTATTTTATTTTTGGGATTACCGTTAATGTTTTGGATTATGGTGTTTTATGGCTTGATCTTAAGTGCTTTCTAGTTTCCATATTCAGATTGTTATTTTCTTGAAAATATTGACGTAAACAATATACCTAGTGAGGACCTTCAACTCAAATATTAATAATTCAAATGGACTTATTTTAGAAGCCAATTTGAATAGTCATAGTAAGTAGTTTCATGTTTTACTAGTTATCTAACTTATACCGAAATATTCATAGGTTTTAATAAAAATAGTAAAAACATTATTTAGCTAAATGCAGCCTTAACACTTGGAATTTACACTAGCTATTTTTGCATTGATTTTTTTAAGTTGGATCGAGATTAATTCATAATAATAGATTAATCCTAGTACCTAGTAAGTGAAATAACAAATTACACATAATCCTTTCAGATGTTAAGCACACACACAACACATTTAAACCCTAGTAGTATTTTTACACAGCGATATCTTTCCAAAAAACAAAATTCCCGTGTCCCAATTTAAGGTATTACGAATGTATTGTTCGGCCTCGACATTGTGCGGTACAGTTACGTTCAAGGAAGCCGAAATCCTTACAGGATCATATTTCGAGCCGCGGGAGGCATGACACACTTGCTTGACCGACTTGTGTCCCTTTTATCGTCTTATAATGTGATGTAATTGAATTAAGATTGGTGTGATTCAGATTTAAGACGCCATTGATGTTCATTTTAATGTGCGGAATTTGTTTATAGTCACTCGCGATCACAGACATTAAAACTTTTTAATTTCTTACTATATTTTACAAACAACAATAACAAATTATCATAAAAGTTATACGATAACCTTTTTCAAATTTTCCAAAGGTGCAAGTGTGAAGAAGATTTCTGTAAAATTGAAAAAGGCCTAATTTCTATATTATAAACAATTTTTATTATTTTTTCTGTATTTAACAACAAATATACACATTTAAATTAAACACATAAGACATCATCTATTTCACTTAATTTATATTTTTTAATCCTTGACCTATGTATATCGATCAATATAGTAAATAATTAATTCTTATCATTTTTTCCTATTTCCTAGTTAATTAAAACACTCAATAATCACGAAGATGTTTAATTGATGAGTCATAAAATTCATTGAAATGAAATACTTTTAATTTAGTACAATTTTAGGTCATCCTTGACGTACATAATTCCGCTGACCGGAAGGATTCGAACCTGTCATATATATTCTTCGAGTGTAACCTACATTGCAACGGGATTCAATTTAAATATTTAAAGGTAGTTTGTGAATACATTTTAATATTTTATTACATAAAAATATTCTTATTTATGTTGTTTATTGGTTATAGATTATAAAAAGCCCACTAGCAGAAAGAGAATTAATATTTCACAGAGTTTAAATACTTATTATACGTATATTTTATTACTTCATTGCAACTGCCGAGGCTTATTAACCGACTTCAAAAAAAAGGAGGAGGTTATCAATTCGGCTGGTATGTTTTTTTTTTATGTATGTACACCGATTACTCCGTGGTTTCTGAACCGATTTACGTGATTCTTTATTCGATGCGGGATGGTATCGAATTGGTCCCATAAAAATTTTATTCGGATAGGCCCAGTAGTTTTTATTTTATGAGCATTTTTGTCTGTATTTGTAAATGTTGCAAGTGCAAGTTTGAAGTCGGTTGTTTTTAACGCAGTTATTGACTTATTTTAATTTTAACATCCGAAACCAAGTACATTTCTTATTGAGGGTAGAATAAGAATCGACAAAGCCAAACACATTTTTAAATACCCCGTAATTCTTAATTATCCCAACACCTTAAGACTTATCAATTAAAGGTTTTCTTAATATATGCATGCTGTATCTTCCTCCCATATACGACTACAGCCAAATAAGTGATTTTATCTCCATCCACATTTTAGCTTTCCTTAATTAGGTTGTAGTATAAAAGAAATGACCTGGCATTAGTCTGAAGGTCTTGAAGGACCATATTCGGGAGTTCCAGTAATGTTTTCGAATAAACATCAACGCAAAAGGAGGATGGTAATCAAACATTAAAATAGTAGTTAATTGGATAATTGGCATTTTAGAAATATCGTTTAACGTTTAAGGATTTTGTTAGTTTGTTAACTTTAGTGCATCTTCACTACATAGTATAAAACAAAGTCAAAACTGCTGTTTGTCCGTCCCTATGTATGTTTAAATCTTTTAAACAACGGAACGGATTTCGATGAGGATCTTTAAATAGATAGAGTAGTTTTTTTTCTATATAAAAGGGCGAAACCACGCTTGAAGCACTACTTATACTATAACTGGAAGATATAATAAACAATAATTATATTTGTTATATGTATTGTTGTTTAAACAATTAATTACTTGATTATGTATAGGAACTATCGTCTTTTCAGCACTGTTTTTAATACCGGTTATCATAAGACAATATACTATAGAGCCCATATACACTCTTTTACAATGCCTCAACCTCATAAACATACCATGAACAATAATCTAGTAAGAGTAATTACTTATCCCGTTACCTTTGTATCACGTAAGAATAAATAAAGATTTAAAGTGAAACGTAACCAAGATACTGTTAATATTTATCACCATATATTTAAACTCAATGTCATGGTGTCGATTTATTTGGCAGCTCGAAGTATATGATACGGTGTTCAATTCATAATTCAGAGGCTTAATGATTGCTGGAGTGAGATTCTCGGGAATTGCTTGATAACTTTTGTTAAAAGAGGAGGAGCTTTTCGGTGCAATTTTTGTGATTAAAATTATACGGAGGATGAACTTTAATTATAGAATGTATGTAATATTTTAACTGGTGATTTGAAAAGATCGAGATCAATCGAAAAATGGGAAATATTCTTCATTTCTACATAAAGAAGTGTAATATGTAAACCTAACCCTAAGCCAAATGACAACATAATATTATGAACAGGCAAAAGGATTTAGGCTTTGGCCATCCTAGCTTACCATTAGGCGTATTTGAGGGATAGGTGCTAATAATTTTATCATTATTATATTGTTTCTTATTATTCTTTAGACCAAACTTTCTATTCACTTTAAGATTTTTATCAGATCCGGGTCAAAAAAATAAGAAAATTTATTGTGGAAAGTGGCCACATGTACAAGTTTATTAAATGTATTTAATGACTTTTAACGCATTAATTGGTCATAGAAGAAAATATTCTAATTTTTCACTTAACATAAAAGAAAACAATTTTAAATATTTATCTTTCCCTTGCATTAAATAGCAAATTTACATGCTTAATAATTACTAATTTATACTACAATTAACTAACTAGCCAAAGCCTATTATTCATCATCATCATCTGATGATTTTGAATAATATAATGGGCTGATGCCCAGGGCCTCCTATAAGGGGTGCAGGGTTGGCGAATGTCACATCTCGTCGAACTTTTGATTATTCGACATGTTGGTTTGCTCACGATGTTTTTTTTTACCGTTCGCGCAGTGGTGATGTTGTAACACACAGATAAATTGAAAAATCAATCTTTTTGCTGCACGTCTCCTGGTTTCGAACGCCTGACTTATATTTTGAAATCGTCATCACCACAGAGCCATCACTGCTGCGTCACCTATTATTATACGACCTCAAATAAACATCAAAACAACAGGTTCCATTTTATTGTTCTGTGCATCTCAAGAATCCGTAACAAGTGACTTTGACACGACCTTACAGGGCCATAAAAGTTCTCACGTGGCCAGCACCAGAAGCTGCAGAATATATCATGCTTTATTGTTGCGTTTATGGGCCGAGTTTTGTTGTTTAAACGCATTTCAACAGAGCGTAAGTAGGTGTTACGTTTTTTGTAGTGTGACCATATTGGTGCTAACTTTGGGTCAGGTTTAGATTTATGAATTACTTATCAATTTTATGATGTTTTTTATTTACATATACCTCAATTAATATGGATGTTAAGGTATCATAAGAGCAGACGTAATCTACTACGATATAATTTTCTTTTGTTCTAAGATTTGAAATATTTTATTATGAATATTATTGTTAAATATTTATTAATAATATGTACATCATGAGCCTCAATTCATATCTGATATATAATATGTCAATATCAATTCAGAAATATGTCACTTTTTCTATGCAATATCCTAATTTTTTATTTTTAGCAACTGCAGCAAAATACCAAAAGGATGTTGAAATAGTAAACAATTAAAATACAAATATTTAAGATATTTAATAAAAATCGTGACATCGTACTAATTATGGAATGTGGCAATTTTTATGGATCAATTAATTAACTAGGTCAAATATTTTTATGGCACATTTGGTTTAATTGCGAATTTATAATTAATATTAATCATCGTGACTCGTGCTCACCTTTTAGCGTCTTTATGAGAAGGTTACAAAAACTAAAATTTACCTTAGATGCCTTATTATGATAAATTCCTATTGAGTAGATAAGTTTTATGTACGAGATTCGTGTCGTTTATGAACATTATTTTTAAAACTAACAAAATTTAGTACTGAAAAATCAATACATTTAACATAGACATATCTTGCACTCAAGGTTTACTTTCCTAAGACATTCCCAAGATGAAGAACGTCCACCCTAAACATTATCATATCCACCCTCTTATTTATGGCACCACAAAGGGTATCAAATCTCGCCGCTTGGCGCCGTGCGAAGACATATCATATTTACGGCATATACATTGTCAATGTTACTAGTGATGCATGATCCACTTTTTTGACATATGCCCCGGCTCTTCGACACCTTTATCTGATTTGTATTTATCGACAAGCTCTACTTGTAATCGTGTTAGGTAGGAGAATGTACTGTTTGTGTTATGTGCATTCCGATGCTACAAACGCTTTGTAGTCTTGTTTTTGTGTGTATGTTAATATCAACTTATACATTATGTAAATAGACAATAATTTTCATAAATTGATATAACTAAAACATTTGAAAGTTATTTGAGTTAATTCGAATTTTACATCGAAAATCATAGAGTGAATTATCAGGATTACTGTCTTTCTTTCTTTATATTTGTTACTAATCAAAAACATAGCACTAGACTCGAAATTTATTCAAAGAAACAACATTTCATATCGCACTTTTCTTTTCTAGTATTTCAAATAGCATATTGCTATAACGCTTCTTAATTTTAAACTAGTAAAACCTCCGTTATTTTCCCTAACATACAAACCATGTATAGGCTACTACGCAAATAAAGCTAGTCAACAACAGTACTGAGTCAATTGTCTTTGGTACAGAGACAAAATGTTCTCCTTTAGGGCTCATGTTGTACGTCGGTAGCTAAAAGGCAATGGTTACAGTTGAACATTAGACGGTTACAAGAGCTATATTGTCCGTACATTCTTTGAACATTTCGCCGGCATGGTGTTGTCCATATTCGCCTGTTATTATAACATGGTAGTGTAGGGTTGAATAGTTAGTTTGAACGAGTTTAGTTTAGATACTGGTTCAAATTAGAAGAAATATACTTAGTTAAAATATTGCAAACGGGAAAAATATTATGTTATTGTAACGCGAGTTCAATTGTGTGAAGGCTCTAGGTGATTGAATAAAACAGATACCTATTCCTTTATTAATTCTAGTTTAACAGTTGGTTAAAATTTTTAGTGTGTCCAAAAATGTCAAAAGAATTCCAAATTGTAAATTTTGATTCAAATATTAAATACCCGCAATTGTGTTCATTTACTTCAGCTTACCATATTTCTGATATCAAATAATTCCCTAAAAATATCTTAAACTTTTCAAAAACTGGTCGAGTATGTAACACACTACTGAAAACTCCGTCCGTACTCCACACATCCTTATGGCGGCAGTTCAATACCTGAATACAATACGCATTGCGTTGTCACGCGCTCAACATTCATAGCTGATCGACAATGTAATTTTTTGTAGACCCATGATATATTTCTGTCTACGGGTCAATATATATATATATATATATATTATGATAGTATGTATATAGGTTAAAATAAAATCGGTAAAAGTATATCTATAAGTCCATAATTATGTAGTTTAACCGACACTCGCAGTAAAGGAAGGTTTCAGATCAAAGTTTTTCTTTTACCATATTATTATACTAAAAGCTCTCTAGTTTGAGCTTTTTTTATTTTTTGCTACACTTATTATTAGTAGTTTACACAAATAGACAGTTATAATCTAATATTGTTTTAGAGACTGGACCTACATTTCATGTTAAAAAAACTAATATTTTATGTGTCCTTTTAAATTATTTCTAATTTTTTTTCGGTCTTCTTAATTACTTTCATACTTTATAATAATATGTAACATTTAACTTTTTTATATAGTTTTCTTCGTGATAAGCTACATTACTAAACTTTCATAAAAAATTCTTAACTTAAATACTTGCCTTCTGCATACTATTCAGTAACAACTCTATCAATGCATGAATGACAGATCCAACACGAGACATTATAAATTGAAAGAACAAACCTTAAATCAACGTTTCTTTTAATATCTATTTTATTATCTCTTACATGATCACTACAATTTAGCCATCACTGTCAATCGATCTCCATTCATCTGTACCTGCCATGTACCTTTAACTGCATACTAATATATCTGAGTAACTTTGTCTGTCTGTTTTGTATAAGACCAAATCCGCTCAACGGATTGGCATGACTTTTTATGTAGAGATAGATGGAATCTTTTGTAAATAGGTAATTTTCATATTATACAAATATATGAAACCTAAACGAACTATATAGCATTCTTTCAATCCTGAAAACAATCTTGAAAACTATAAAAAATGATTTGTGATCAGGATTTTGCGCTAAAACGTAAACCTGGAGCAAAACCGCGGAGTAAAGCTAGTAACACATAAAAAAGGGGGAAATAAAGGGCAGTCGGCAACTCTATTATCGTGTCAAAGAGACTACGTGTCCGCCACAATCTGTCGGTTTGTTCGTCTCTCTATAAATAATACGGATTTATTCGCATACAATCTATTTAATTTATTGCCATTTTGGACACAATGTTCAGTAGTCTGTTGCCTGTAACCTACCGCCTGCAATGGCCTTATTCGGTGCATTATATCGTTCTTCGTTTATTTGGAAGTAAAATAGTGCTCACTCTGTTTGTTTTGACTTAAAAATATATCCTCAATCTATTGACTGAAAGTTTATTTGATTTTATACATCTGTGATATACCTATACATTTTCAAAAGTTTATAATGTGATGATTTTTTCATTAATCTACAAGGATAGGATTGATTTTATAACTAGATTAAAACCGATATTATGATCTTGATCTTCTATGCTGTTATTGAATATTAATTAAGGCACAACATTTAATATTATAATTAGACTATTTGCATAAATATATGAGAGAATTCTCTCGTCGAATCTATAATCGAAAATCTGCATTATTTTATGTTTTGCAAATTTAGTTCTACGAATCTTCACGCATCACGCATCCTTATTAAATTTATTATAAATTTTTAATTATATATTTTATTTCTAAACAGTACTACATAAAAGCTAATTAAACTTCTCATATTAATATCTAATTTCACAGTTCTAATTATTATCCAAAACGAACATATTAAATAAAAATTGAATGTAAGGCTCTTGAATATGAATCCCATCATATCGACTACAAAACATTCTGGAAACTTCGAGAATGTTCTCGAAACACCAAAACATATCGGTTTTCCTGAACAAAATAATGCTTTGAATACGCCTGAACCAATAAACTTCAGTGATTTAGCCCAACGCCCTGCCCTTGTGTGTCGAACAATATCACAATATCGGTTTACAAACGGAATAATTGTTAAACTTAAAGGTTTTGCCGCTTTGATGTGAAAACCGCCACAGTACATTAAATATAGATTTGTTCTGACAAGTTACGATTGAATTGTATCTGTGTATCTACTGGGAGATTTACGAAAAGCTATGGTATGGCTGATTTGTGGTAGTGTAAATATATTGAAAGAGCTTTTACATTTTAAAAGCTATTGTATGGATGAACTTTTTAATGCAATTTTTAGGTAGATGTTTTTTACAAATCGCTTTTAATATAAATGAATAAAATCTTATAATTCTCAATTTAAGTCGTGAAAAATACCAGGCTTGCTCTGGCATGAAAAACAAAATTAATAAATACCATACAATACTTTACCTACATCAATTCTTCTATGACTGTCTTGTTAATTGAATGATATCATATAGGTACACGTTTACCAATCAAAACATAATATAAAATAACAACAACTGCCAGACATTATAAACCGAATTAACTCCAAATGCCTTACATTATATTCGGCACCTCGTTATCAACATTAAATTCACAGCTGATTTATTACAATCGCTTTGCCTATATCTAAAATTCACCGACATATCTCAACTAAAGGGTGTTCCTATTTCACAACGCAGGCGCCGCACGAGCCGCGTGGTAATGAAATTAGTCACGACCTAAACTTGAAGTTCGTAAAATGAACTCTATCCCTTTGAAATAAAGCTCAAAGTGGAGCTTTCAGAAATGGTTTATAAGACTGGGAGATACAGGTTATGAATGTTGTTTAAATTTTGAGAATGTGCATGATTGAACTGTTAAGTTTGCATTGATTTATTAATTAAGGCTACTGCAGTCGACTCGAAATGTGACAGAAGCATACATAATATTTTTTTTTATAGATAGAGAACTTTTAAAAAAATTCTTTTCATTTTTATTAAGTAGGAAAAGAAATTATTCCAATATCCTTTATTTTTTGCCTTGTGTAATCTCTTTAGTAATGGGTTTTTCATTATTCTTAAAACATAATGGTATTTCACTTCCTAGTTATTAAATTTTCAATATTTTTAATACAATTTAACCATGTATATATATATATATATATAAAATAATGCATTGAGTCAATAATGAACATACATTTACGTGCTCCCATACAAAAATAAACCATAACTTTAACAGATTACTAATCAAGGCGTTTGTTAACACAATATAAATAAATGTAAACAAGTCAATAAAATAGTAATTATCTCTTACATCATCCAAAAAATCATACACAAAAATATCATACTGTAAATAAATAAAAAAATACAAAACTCAATTCACGCATCATCAATATATCACACAAACAAAAAACCTTGACAAGCCGTTGATTAAAACATTAATTATATAAACTGTATCATTTACGCAACTTCCTTATTTTTACATTTCAAAATTAATCATGTACTTTATCGAATTAGTTGACCTTTACCTTACTCTAAAGTATATATGATCCTTGAACTATGTCATTTTGGTTGTTTCATTATGCCATTCAATCATAACTATATGACAGTTATGTGAACATCGTTTTAAATTGCACGGTTTCATATTTGTTATATAATCAAAGTAGAATTATTATGTTCTAATAAGAGGAAACATTTATTAGGACTGCCAACTAAACTAAAAATTAAAAACAAAACTGTTTATTACACATATTATTAAGTTAGATTTAATATTAACGTATAAATTAAACTATAAATGAATATCGTTAAAATATATAACATAGTAATATCTCAATTCAATCAAAAGAGGACTTTAGACATTGAAAAACGCACTGATGGCTAAGTGGCTGTAATTGACATAGTTTTAGTCAAAAAAAAATATTTTAAGAACTATTGAAATAGTACATTTTAGAACAAAACCTCAAAGCCCTTTGTGTCATATGTAAACCAATTTAATTCCGAGATTTCTGACTATTAAGTAGATATGTTACTCGTTTTATGGACGATAAAAACCATTAAATTTGAAAGTTAAGCTCGAATACAGACTTTGATGTGCATTTGCACTTTATTAGGGCTATATCTTATGATATATTTCAATTCAAAAACGCTTGTATTTCACTGAGATTAAAGTCGAATTTTGTGATATAAAATAAATTGTACTGTTCTTGAAAAATGCAGCAAACAGAGTTCTGCTTCTAAGAAGGCTTCACTGATTCAAATATTTGACGCGACATAAATCCTCAACAAATCCACAAAATGTGTATTTTGTTGTTCTTCGGTTTGTGGTATAATATAAAAGTTTGTGGTATAATATTTTTATTCATATAGATAATTTTATGCAGCAATAATTACCACGACTGATATTTTTTTGTCAAAATCTTTTCGATCATGGAAAGCTGATCACTGCAGGTGCTAATCATTAGATAATTCCTATATATAGCAGACTAGGTTTCCGCCCGCGGCTTCGCCCGCGCAGTCAAAGAAAAACCCGCATAGATCCCGTTCCCGTGGGATTTCCGGGATTGCGTTATTTTCCCGGAATAAAAAGTAGTCTATGTCCTTTCTCGGGTATCAAAATAGCTCCATACCAAATTTCATGAAAATTGGTTCAGTAGTTTAGGCGTGATTGAGTAACAGACAGACAGACAGAGTTACTTTCGTCTTTATAATATTAGTATGGATGTGCAACTGACATCTGATCTGACGAACTAATTTATTTTTGGAAATAATAATCCCACAAACCCTAGGAAGCTTTTTATGAATGAAATTGAACTGCATACATAGAGCTTTTTATTGTTTTCTAAAATCATATTATAATATCCGACATACTAGCTATTTATTATATGTATTGAAGCTAAAGCATAAAAACTTGTCTGTACACTACATTTCATAACATTCATTTATTCACCCAAAAAATCTTGCATCAAAATCTTTACGTTGATAATAAATAAAGCTCATTGCAACCTTGCAAATAATATCGTCGAATGCAGCTTTAAATAACTTCAATTAGCCCTGCACTGGTGCTATTTCGTATGAATAACGGTACATTTGGCAAATGAACCATGTTTGTCTCAAATGAACGGTATATGTTGAGATAACGATAATATGGCGATACGATTAAATGGATTACATGATTATGTAACTGTATCTGCTTGTGTGGGGTTTTATGTGTAGATGTGTGGATTACTTTTGGTGTTATATGTGTGTATGACGGTAGTAAGTAAAAATAGCAATGGTCCTAGACCCTAGGCACAGTTTGGAAAACGCTGTTAGTTAAATTCTGTTAGAAAAAAAACTATTAGTTTATCTTCAGAAATGTTTCTGGATGTATTCTAAATATTGGAACGAACTATTTTCTTCTTTCAAGATGATATTATGTTCATAGAAATAAAGATTACATCTCATATAGGTCAAAGATTTTTGTCCCTAGAATGTTATGTAGATTTCAGTATGCAACTGCGATTGGTGTCATGATCGAAGCTTATAAAAAGCTCGCATCACATCCACATATGTGAACCTCGTTTGTCATGTTATAACAACTATAATAAACAAATAATTCTATAATAACTTTACCTGCTGACCTTTTATAATAATACTAGCTGCGTCCCGCCGTTTCACCCGGGTAAACGAGTTTCTCCCTTATAATCCTAATGTTGCTGTGGGAATATCAGAATAAAAAGTAGCCTAAATTATTCCTTAATTCATCGGCTATATGTTTGTATGATATAAGTACCGTGTATATAGATCCATGCGCATTTTGTAAAAAGCGACAATTTAAATATTGCAAACAGACACCCAAATTTTATTATTTGTATAGATATCGAATAATGCCCACTTATACTGCATTGTATTGATAAAATTCCCTAACGCCAGCCTTGACTTATCAACCCGCGTTCTTTGGCCAGATTTTTTCCTTTTATCTGACCTCAATTACGTGCGGCTCCGCAAATTCTTTTACGGCACAAATTGCATTCATTTCGGTGTGATATTAACAAATGGTTGCAAATCACAAACAATATATTTTGAATGTACCGTCGATTATAAGAGTTAATTACATTAAGTGACCTAATAACACTGTTGAGACTGTAATGACTGATTCTATGTTTATCTGCAGTAATATTATTTTCATTTTTCAGTGAGTAAAAATTTAAGCTTTGTTCAGTGCGATGGATGAAACCCGTGCGGATATT
The DNA here is from genome assembly GCA_907164685.1 of Colias eurytheme. Taxonomy (NCBI): domain Eukaryota; kingdom Metazoa; phylum Arthropoda; class Insecta; order Lepidoptera; family Pieridae; genus Colias; species Colias eurytheme. The sequence goes on along the minus strand of CAJQZN010019535.1, from coordinate 27,128 downwards.
GCACGACTCATGATGCGAAGCATCAGAGAGTGCTTTACGATTATTTTATACCAGTAGCTGTGACTTCGCTCGTGTAAAATTCTTATTAGAAACTTTATTCAATTATGCTTCTTCAGTTGATGCTAGTGTAGAGCTTTCCTCAATAAATGGGCTATGATGATATGAGCTCTATCATAGATAAGAGATAGATGATAGAGCCTGGAAGAGATCGCTTATAGCGATAAGGCCGCCTATTTAACATGTCATGATTTTCTTTTTTGTTCTTTTATTTTTGTGTATTCTTTTTTGTGTGTGTTAAATTAAGAATTTAAATAAAATAAAATAAAAATAACTTGAGATTAGCGCATTCACAAAAAATTACTTTTGACCTTTACAATATTCCTACAAATAACTGTACAATCAAGACTTTTTTTCTATATTCATCCCCGCAACATTACTGTGTTATAAACTTTACCAACCATTTCAGATTTGATTATGACAAAAGTATGCACATCGTCACCTTAAACTTTGTACAGATACCGTTATAAACGCATTAAATTTTAGGATACAAATAAGATAGTATCTCAGCACAGTACTAGAATACTAACTATCGCGGAAAATCCTCTGGAAAATATACAGTGACACATGGTTTCGGACGTTTATGAGGACGCTCGTTTGCTGTAGATTAGGTACAGAAATAAGTAAAACCAGTTTCTTTTTTGGAATTACAAAATACGAAAACAAATGACGACTTTAATAAATGCGTAGTTCAAATTTCTAAAATATACTTCGTAGGTACATCTAAATCTGTTGAGCAATGATAATTATTATACTGTTTGAAAAGTATTAAAAAAATTGACAAAATGCCATTACGATTTTTTTCTATATCACGAGGTATAAGTAGATACCTAATATTAAAAATTTAAAAACACATGTATCATGCCTTATATTAATTTTCACTTATAATACCACAAGAGCTTCAAAATTATCGGGTATTTTCCGATAGGTTCGTTGCAAACAAATGAAGATAATTTTGAAGCTCGTGTGGTATTCGGAAGATTATTTTTCCGTCCCAAATGTCGGCCAATAATTTCACAATTGAATTGAACCTGTCAGTTTGACGTCAACGACCAGAGAAAATTTTCAAAAAATTATCAGTAGGTATAATACCATGTAGGTTGTACCACGTGACGTCGAATGGTGCAATTCTATTGGTCGATATTTGGGTCGGAAAAATAATCACAAGTAATCCTCAAATCTTACTTCCATCTAATGTGCAATATGCATACAATTTCCAATACAGTTATTAATTGGAACATATTCGGTTACTATTATATAACAATTATAAGTGATGAGCGAATTTTCTATAAAGCGCATTCTCTCACGAAGAAATAGAATAACAATTGAGCACATTATTCACGATACGTTTCTCTTCACATTTTTTACTCTTTGCCGTACAAAATACAGAACAGTGTTACACGCGTGTGGTAAATTAATAACGATACTAATATTATAAAGCTGAAGTTTGTTTGTTTGAACGTGATAATATCAGGAAACTCGGGTCCGAAATAATATTTCGCGGTTAGGTTGTCCATTTATCGAGGAAGGCTTACTATATACCATCACGCAAAAACCAATAGACATAAGCGGAGCAATGCGAGTAAAACTGCGGGATACAACTAGTTGCTTGTAAATAAATATAATTCATACACATTTCTCAGTATAAGAGTCTCAACTAACCTTGAACTTGTATGGCTAACCCATACTAATATTATAAATGCGAAAGTAACTCTGTCTGTCTGTCTGTTACTCAATCACGCCTTAACTACTGAACCAATTTGCATGAAATTTGGTATAGAGATATTTTATACCCGAGAAAGGACATAGGCTACTTTTTACCCCGGGATATAGGATAGGTTTTATCCTGGAAATCCCACGGGAACCGGAACTATGCGGGATTTTCTTGACTGCGCGGGCGAAGCCGCGGGTGGAAAGCTAGTAAGTAATAAATTAAACGTATGACAATTATTATGATTTAATATCGATCAACTGAATCCAAATACAACAAACGATTTGTTCTAAAAGTACATTTGAATCGCCAGAACATAGTTTACCATTTACAATAGTGTGTAAATTCTATACGCAAAATTGTATCAATGCCAGTCTCCAAACAAATAATCAATAATTACTTGAATCATTTATTCCATATGACTCAATAAAACATAACCACTCCATCAACTAACGTTGGAATTCCAATTTTTGAGGTATGAAGCAGGAAAACCAATGACACAAAACGGTGAAGAAGATAACATTTTAACCCAACAATTATATTATCACTATGAATCATAATTTACGCTTAACAATAAAAAAGTCAAACTATTTTATTTAAGGATCTCAGAGGTATTTAAAAACAATGATAGTTGTTTACACAGAACATATAAATTATAAATGGTTGTTTACCTAATTTTAGAACCTAAAAGAAAAATAAAATTTTCTAACTCCATAGCTGCTCTACTAGAAGACCAAGGGCTAAACTTATAATTCAAATCAAACAAAGCACACCAATACAAACGTGCGGAATTTTAAAGGCATAATTTAAAAACGTTAATAAAACATAAGTTCTCACTTAACTCACACTTATCTCGACTGTATTGTTGGCTTATCTATCAGATAAGAGGTGGCAATTAAAAATTTGTTCTAGCAATAAATACACGACGATATTCCGATTAACTAAAAGGTTAGTAATGTAAAACTGATCGTCTCACTTTCGTTTTGTATGCGAAATGCATTTTAAATTATAGTCTCGTAGAATGCTCGATTTATTTAGAACTAGCGGTCCGCCCCGGCTTCGCCCGTGGTACATATTTACGTTTTCTCTACATAAAAACCATCCTCGTACTTCAAGGAATATAATAGAAAAGAATTATCGAAATCGGTTCAGCCGTTCACACGTGATGCCATGACAACGCGAAACGGGTGCAGACCCGCCGCCTTTTTATAGCTCCCGCCGCGAAGCGCGTCGAACGCGGCAACTGATACACAAAAATAATCCTTATGGCTGCATGATTCTGTATTCACGCGCGATGACTTATAGCGTATTTCATGTATAACTTTGGTGTTTCTACACCGATTTACATGATTCTTTTACTATAACCTGCCCAGGAGTATGAAGAATAATTGTGCCAAATTTGGTTAAAATCCGTCGTGTAGTTTTTGTTTCTATAACGAATATACAGACAGACAGACAGACAGACAGACAGACAGACAAAAATTTTACTGATTGCATTTTTGGCATCAGTAGCGATCCCTTATCACCCCTTCATAGTTTTTTTTTAAATATATTTCATGTACAGAATTGGCCTCTCTACAGATTTATTATAAGTATAGATTATAGTGTGTTGCTGTGCATGTCCCATAGTAAAAGGTATTTTGAACATTACTCTTTCGCTTGCCTTAATGCAATTTAGTGGTAAGAAAAATTACATTTTTTTTGCTATTTATTGTAAAGAAAATATAGAGTATTTTCTAGTGTTTGATTTTACGCGAGTATTATAAATTTAGAAATTAAGTACTTTTTAACGGATTTTAATCGCGATTTATTCATTATATTATTTTCCCGACGTTTCGAACACTTTACAGCGAGCGTGGTCACGGGGAGCCTGAAACGTCGAGTGTTCGAAACGTCGGGAAAATAATATAATGAACAAATCGCGTTTAAAATCCGTTAAAAAGTCTTTAATTTCTAAAAGAAAATATATGTTGGTTTGATCGGATAGTGTCTGTTAGTGTAACAATATATGTATGTAACTTAATTTATACAACATCTTTTAAGCCGTCCTCCCTGTGAGTGTACTTTCAATCCATACTAATATTATAAATGCGAAAGTAACTCTGTCTGTCTGTCTGTTACTCAATCACGCCTTAACTACTGAACCAATTTGCATGAAATTTGGTATAGAGATATTTTGATATCCGAGAAAGGACATAGGCTACTTTTTATCCCGGGAAATAGGATAGGTTTTATCCCGGAAATCCCACGGGAACGGCAACTATGCGGGTTTTTCTTTGACTGCGCGAGCGAAGCTGCGGGTGGAAAGCTAGTATACATATATGTTAAAAGTCAACCCTCATTCCTAATAATATATTGTGTACCATTTTTTATTTTTTATTCCTTATCAAGCTTCTATAGACAAATACAAAAATTGCACAGAATGCTTTATATACCTTTGATGGAAGTTATTAAACAAAACATAATAATCAACAACACCAATCTCTTAACATTGAAAGACCTTGTGATACCATTAACATATTGATCTAATTAAGGACATAATGCTAAAACATAATGAAACTAATTAAACCATAATCCCAATAGATTATATCTAAAATGGATTATGTTGCTCTGTTTATACGATAATAATATAATAGTATAAGATAATATGTATAAAAATACTAGGTTTCCGCCCGCGGCTTCGCCCGCGTTTTCAAAGAAAAACCCGTTCCCGTAGGATTTCCGGGATAAAACCTATCCTATGTCCTTTCTCGGGTATCAAAATATCTCTAGATACCAAATTTCATGCAAATTGGTTCTGTAGTTAAGGCGTGATTGAGTAACAGACAGACAGACAGAGTTACTTTCGCAAATATTAGTATGGATAATAGTCATAGAACAAGCAGTCAAAACTATTCCCTAATAAATTAATCAGTCTAGTTAAAACGACAAAAAATATAAATCTGATACTAATATATTAAGCCATCTATCATTCTTAAACATATTTTGTACCTATAGCCTAACTTGGCAGACCTACCTGAGTAGCTAATAATAACAAAGAAGAATTCGTACAAAAAATATTTATAAACCTAGCTCTTATTAATCGATCCTAACTGTCTGAAGTCATCGTCTTAATTAGAAAACACATAGATTTAATTACTCAATTATATTTTTTTGCGTGGAACCCATTACTCCTGTCAATCAGTTAACATCTTGATAAGACGTCAACAATGAAATGGATATAAGAAAATATAACAAGCTTTTGTTTTTACGAGATAAATAAGGCTATAATTATGTGCTTATTATGATATAATAATAATACCTACCATCAGTCTAGTAAGGCACGCATCAAATAAAGGAGGTGCCTACCTATAGAATTCATATTTTAAGGCTCTGTAGCAAGAGTAGGTACTTTACTTCAGGAAGGAATGCCATTGGTAATCTATGTAGCCAAGCTATTTAGAAGGGTATATGATTTTAAAATTTTCGATGTAAAAATGAAACAAAAAGGTAAGGGATCAAACTTGCTTCTCACAGAAAAAGTTGTAGTTTAAAGCGATGTAAAATCACAAAGAATGTTCGTTTTACGTATATCCATTTTAGTAGGTAGAAACTATAAATTACATATATAAAAACAAATAGTGAATGCACTACTTCACGTATTTGCTCATAATATTTTATATGAAAGTCATACACATTACTATACGCGACAGCGCCATCTATTGCAAAACTTATATACTAGTTCAAGACATTCACAATCATGCGCATAATATTATGAAGTTATGTATAGTTTACGTGTATTGCCGTTGGATATGAGTGGCGCTGATGTCGTCATTATTTTTTCTTCACACGCATGATACCCAGACAATATTATGTTCTAAGCACTAATTTAAATAAATTTGAAATTGCATCCCCATTCCATTTTAGATTAAAATTAATGCAAATGTGCTTTTACTAACGAAATCAAATTACTCTGATATTGAAAATCAGTTATCTAAAGATATGCAGTGTACACCTTATTTATTAGATTTTTTTTCCATAGTAAAATAAAATATGTTAAGAATATTTAGTGGTTCGTATAAATTGAAATTAACTTATGCATTTTATATTATTTCACTAAATTGCATAGGACTATAATATTATCTGTGATCTCTAGTTCAGAAAATATTATTTACTAGCTGTGCCCCGTAATTTTACCTGCAATGTTCCACTCCTTATGGAGCTAAGGGCTACACCTGAGAATACAGAACTTGTTCTATGACTAACAAATTTCTATTATCATCAACGAATCGGCATAATGTTCTAAGAATCTGGTCCAACATTGACAATAACAAGACTTGGTTACGAAAGTGCTCCAGTTAATTAAGGAAATAAATTCGCAATAAGATAAATGGGTAGTAATGAGTAAGCTAAAACAAATTTTAGATAGCTTAGGACACAATAGACTGGGATGACTAATGAAGCAAAAATTGTATATTGACAAACCGAAACTGAAAAAGAAGAAAATGTGCATTTTATTAAGTAAAGAATTACGTACTAAACGAATTATTACTGCATAAGTGGAAGGTTATAACAATCGCTGAAACTTACAGTCACTTTTGAAAAAATATTTTTAACGTTGATAGCTCAAAATCGTAAACATAGAGAATCTTAAGTACCTACAGTTTTTCTCAATAGATGTTGGTATGTATTAAATCAAATCAATTTTTATTTGTAAACTCTATGGTATAATTTAAGGTAATTTTTACGTGAGGTAATTCGTTTAATTTTAAGAATCTAATGCGATTAAAATATGTAGAGTTCGGTGTGAAACTTTAGAGCTTTATAGTGATAGACCGAATCTTTGTTCTCCGGGATCGAACCAAAAACCTTGCTCCATTACGTTATTAACCAAGTAACATGCATTTTTCTGCAATAATTATGTTATCTTTGCCCTTGACTCTTGCCCTACACTGATTTCAATACACATAGCTTTTATGCGAATATGACTCTTCGATCGTCGTGTGTAAGGTTCATATTAATTCTTTGAGTAAAATTATGAGTTCCGTTCATGCACTCCCATCCTGATGCTTTCACATTAATAATGCATATATATTTCCTCTTTTAGTTTTACTATTACTGGTTGTATAGAATGGTTAAACATGTCTTTTAAATTATGGTGAGATTTTCTTAAATAATAGCTAAATTATGTGTACGTTTATTAATGTAGAACAGTTCAATTTTAAGCATTTCTATGGTATTGTACAAAATTAATTATTAAATAATTGCTACTAAATACCAATCGTTTGATGTACTGTACAGTGTACTCGAGTCATATATTATAACATTTATTGCAAAATTTACTTCTATCTTTTTAAATAATATAAGTTACATAATAAATCAAATTGAATAATGCAATTTAGTTATTTTAAATTTAATTATTTCAATCGATATGTCATACCCTAATATATTATTTTGATAATTTTAGGTTAGCATTAGCGTGTATATTATTATATCGTTGTAATGGCAATCGTCACGTTAGAAAATTCCCCGAAGGATTTCTATTTGGTACTTCTACAGCATCTTATCAAACTGAAGGTGCTTGGAATGAAGATGGTACGTATTTTTTTAAATTAAGAAGTTTAATTTCAAAAATATAGTATATTTCTATTACTAAGCTGAAAAGTTAAAAATTGTTGAAAAAACCCTTTGTAAATGTGTAATTATTATATTATGTTCTCACGGATATATTAATTGAAATATTAATTGTCATTAATATTAAGAAGAGAAATAATGAAGACCTTTCTGTTACAGGAAAATCCGAAAGCATTTGGGATCACATGAGCCATAAAATACCGTGCTCAATAAAACACTGTGACACCGGTGACATTGGGGATGATTCCTATCACCTGTACAAACGTGATGTAGAAATGATAAGAGAATTAGGCCTCGATTTCTATAGATTTTCACTTTCCTGGTCAAGGATACTTCCCACTGGTTTCCCAGACGTTATCAGCGACGCAGGAGTGCAATATTACAATAACTTAATTGACGAATTATTGAAATACAACTTAATACCAATGGTAACCATATACCACTTTGATTTACCGCAAACTCTTCAGAAACTTGGGGGCTGGAGCAACCCTCACATCGTGGATTGGTTTGGAGACTTCTCTAACATTGTGTTCAGACTCTTTGGTGACAGAGTCAAATACTGGGTGACTATAAACGAACCATACTATATATGTTATGAAGGTTATGGAGCAGATAGCATGGCACCACAGGTTAATGTTACAGGAATAGCTGAATATTTATGCGCAAAAAATGTTCTCGTCGCTCATGCTAAAGCATACCACATATATGATGAAGCATTCAGACCGACTCAAGGTGGAAAGATTTTCATATCTATAAATGCTCGTTGGAATGAGCCAGATGGTGACGATAATGTTGAAGCAGCTGATGATGCAAACCAATTCTTTGTAAGGTTTTTATATAATTTTCTTCGTGAAAACTCTATTGAACAGCTGGTTTGTATTAAGATATTTTTACTATTACTTATTAATGTTGCAGATAATGCAATACGCTTATCCCATATTTTCAAAATCTGGTGATTTTCCATCTAGTATAAAGAAAATAATAGCAGCTAAAAGTAAAGAACAAGGCTTTCTACGATCAAGACTACCTGAGTTTACTCCTGAAGAAATTGAATATGTGCGAGGAACATCTGATCTCTATGGACTCAACCATTATAGCACCCAATTGATATATAGAAACGATTCAGTGAAGGGTTTTTACAAAATACCTTCTATGTACGATGATACTGGAGTTCTCATATATCAATTGGATAAATGGCTTCTCAGTAATTCAAGTATTACTAAGGTAAGATATACTATAATCTAAATGTTATTATGAGACTATAGCGTTATGGTATATCACCTTAATTTGAAACAAAATCGGATGATGATGATGACAAAGAAATGAGACATGGATAAACCCTTTAACCCTTATTTTAAACTAATAATAAACCTAAAATAATGAATCTTCCACTGAATTGAATAAGTTTTTTTTATCTTTCAGGCCGTACCCTGGGGATTTCACAAACTTTTGACATATATCAAGGAGCAATTCGACAATCCGCCAATATTTGTGACTGAAAATGGATTTGGTGGAAGCACTGGCCTCGAGGACAATGACCGCATCACCTACTATAGACTTTACTTATCTGTTTTACTTGACGCTATTGAAAACGGTTCTGATATAAGAGGATATACTGCTTGGAGTCTTATGGACAATTTTGAGTGGAATCAGGGATATAGGTAACTAGCTGTTCTCCACGGTTTTACCCGCAGTGCTCCGGTCTTGTTGGTTTTAGCGAGATGATATTAAATAGCCGCCTTCCTCGATAAATGGGCTGTCTAACAGCGAAAGAATTTTTCAAATTGGACCAGTAGTTCCTGAGATTAGCGCTTTCAAACAAATAAACAAACTCTTCAGCTTTATAATATTAAGTATTAAGTATAGATAAAATGATAAAATATTACAATAATATTATGTTAAAATAGTAAAAAGGAACTGTGTGTGAACTTGAACTCTCGTGTCTTTATCTTAGTCATGCAAACGGAGACGCTATAATGCTATCTTTCAATAATTAATTTTATGTTTATTATATTACAATATAAATAATTATACAACGTATTTACAATACTTTGATACGTCTTGCACTGTCTAGGTTTTGTTCTTTTTATTTTAATATATTATATCGATTGCCTTCACTGGCTAAATTAAGCTAAACCTAGTCTTATTAATTTACTTTATTTTCAGCATTAGATTTGGCCTATATGAAGTCAACTACACATGCCCTAATCGCACACGCACACCAAGGAAATCAGCCTATGTGTACAAAGAAATTGCACGCACACATAAACTTGATTTTGAATTTGAACCAAATACTAGTGTTCCTATATCAGCTCTGGGTGAAGATGGTGATGAAAGTCATTAAAATTGTTATTGTTTAATGTTCTAAGTCTTATAAATGTTCAACAAAGAATAAACACGATTGTCTATTTACGACGATGAAAGGTGTTTATGATAACATCCTTATCAAGTAACATAATGTACATTTACTTGTATCCGGGAAAACAGGGCGACACCACGAAAAGGGGCTTGTATTTTTGATTTAAACTTTTGACTTACTTATAGCTAGCGTAAAAAACTGAAGAAAAACAAGGTTAAATAGCTTGTATACTTGTAAAATTAATTAAACACTACACCGTCACGCGTGTATCTAATTATCGCTAGCGCAATCCAATTAGTGATGACTAGTCAATGATTTTTAATTAATTCGCAACATGATATATGACTGACTGTATGTATAATACTTTCTATTAAAATCTGTAATGATGTAAAAACAACACACTGAATAGATAAAAATATAACCATATCTATATTACAATTATTAAATACCTATTTACTGTCAATAACGTTTCAGTATATTTTAATATACCTATGATTCTCTAAATACCTAAGGTCCGGTTGGGAAGCTAATTTTAAAACAATGTTACTCGTTTAAAGTGAGATTGAAAATATATGTTATTTCTGTTTTATACTGTTAGAAATACGCTGTGACTAGCTGGCCTCATGGCTAAGAAAACTTCTTATGGAAGAACTGCATTCTTTTCAAATACAGTTTAGTTATACCGTTAATAACTTTGTACACCAATATTTCTTCCAAAATAGTTTTGTATGTGGGTGAAATTCTCAACTATCCTACAGATGACTCTTTTGCCCGATTTCCTATACTTTTTAGGTGTAAAAAATAACAAAGAATTAAAGGTAACTATCTGCTAAATAACCTCCATCCTACAAACTTAACTAAGTATGATATAAGTATCAATAATAGCAACGTTATACACTCGATAAAAACACAAAACTTCTTCCTTCATATTTGCATCTAATTATGTTAATCATGCATACAAAAGATTCAAACCCACTTTGTCAGTCATATAAGGTAGCTAAAGGATATTTTATCAAACAAATATCTAGTGATTGATTTAGGAATTCTTTTCTATATTTTATGAAATTATTGCACCTTTTTTTGCGAAACCAAAAATCATTAGACGTAGCAGTATTAAAAGTGGTTTTTCTCTGGTGTTGAAGTTGATACAAAATACAATTTCTCTATGCGATTTCTTTAAAATATGTTGGAGCATTTATTTATAAGATAATTGGCGAATTGAGTTCGGTGCAATAAGAAATTAATTCTTATTAAATCATGAGTTTGCATCGTACCAATAAATTGAATTCTCAGAAACGAACGAACAGAATAACGCAGTTAGCTTTCGCCATATAAAATTATTAACAAAAAAGTTATATCATAATAAACCTGCATATCATATAAAACTTCAACTCTATTAAATTCGACCTGAAAAAAAAACTTTTTTTATTACGAAAACTCACCTTCGTTCCCGCCTTTTCCGTTTTGTCGTGCTCGTCCCCTTAATGGTCCGGTATAGGGTCATCATCTTGGACACACACAATCACTTCACTTACACAGAAACACTAACACATGCACTAGAAGAATCACGTGTGTGGACCTGCAACAAGTTTTATTTTCATTTAATAAATTTATTGATTTTGTATTATGGGTATATTCGACTTTTTTCTAAGAGCTTTTATTATAGAGCCTTTCCATTTTTATTAATTGTAATAAGACTGTTGCATAAAACAATACTTATAGCCTACTTTAGTCCTAAGCGGCCAAAGTTTAAAATTAACTATAGTAAAATGTAATAACAGACTCCCCTCTACAATAAACTTAATTGCAACGAATAATACAATTGTGGTTAGTATACTAAACCAGTAGGAGTAGAATAATATTAAAAGGCATTAATGATAATTCGTAACACCTAACCCCTCTTTAGTGTTGTCTTGTTTTGGGAATTCACAGTAAAATTCAAATGCTGTGTAAATTTTCTATTAGTTTAGCATTCTACTCACAGTAATTGTACCCGTCTACAAAGTATATTATACTTAAAATATATTCAGAGGTTTCATACAAAATCGTTTCGAAAGTAGTTTCGGCGTTTTTCACCAACCTATCAACATTTTAAGATACAAAAAGAGACAGTTTCTTTAAATTGAGATTATTATTATGCTCTGTATCGATAACAGTGCCCTCCAAATGTTTAACTAATTATTTTCAAAGTAAAATTACGGTTAAATTTGATCTTATACACTGTCAGTATATATTTCACTGTATTGTATCTCTATCTAGAGACCATTGTATGAAATATACTGAAAATATATAATTAAAATTTAATTATGAAAGCATCCACCTTTTAATAGCCTGTATTGCTTATTATCGAATGAAGCAATTTCTTGTTTAAAAATTTATTAATTAATATATACTATATATTATACTACACTGTTACCACGTATTATATGTTTAAAATAAATTCTGACCGTCAGGAATTATAAGTAGATGTTATAACTGGGTAGAAAATTGGCAATAAAATAGGTCAAGGAATTTAAACTTATTATAATACCGCAGTGTACTGTGTACCTACTTAATAGGTACACTGCGGTATTAAAAAATATACAAAGGTGAAAATTAATATTATCACCTTAGTACCTAATATGATAATATTAATTTTCCATTTCAGTAAATTTTTAAATATGAATTTTCCAAATTCGCTATGGAATGTACATTGAGATTGCTACCTACTTATTTACCCAATACACGAAGGTCAATCAAAAATGGAAAGTATCCGAATCAGTAATTTCTATGTCCAATTAAGCTATGCATTAATCAGAACAATTAATAATGCTAAACAAATTCCTTTATCAATCAATTTCTATAAGTGTCAACGCCAGTAGGGCAGTGATAGTAGCCACGATAGATACGATTATACCGGTTCAATGACACACTAACCAATAATTCGACTCTATATTGCTTATACGTTAAACTTTGCTGGTGATAGTTGCCTTAAACTTTGGTTTAATAATTTACGGGTATAATCTATACTAATATTATAAAGCTGAAGAGTTTGTTTGTTTGAACGCGCTAATCTCAAGAACTACTGGTCCGATTTGAAAAATTCTGTCGGTGTTAGATAGCCTATTTATCGAGGAAGGATATAGACTATATATAATCTCACTAAGAGCAACAGGAGCAGAGAAATGCGGGTGAAACCGTGGGGCACAGCTAGTAAGCAACTTAAGCTGTAGTCAGATTCTTAATGGGTGCACTATTTTTATTACAGTGCGCAGTGTAATGTGTTAGCTTGGAAAAGATTTTTATATTTGAGCATACATCCTTCAAATGGTTTGATCAATTTTGACAACTGTTTGGGCAGACCTAAAGATATAGGACACTACGCACTTTAGGTAATAGGCGGGTTCATGAAGAACGACCAACTTACATGTACACGAAAGCGATACCACACTTCCTTTCCTCGGCCTCGTGCTTCGCGCAGCAATTGCTTTGCGAGGCTCTATGTGACCCGCCTAAGGAATAATAGTTTTAGTAGATTTTGCTTCGTCATAGGAATAAGTGTCAATCTTAAAGCCTTCCCAAAACGCATTCAGCTACCGATTCAAACGCCTTCAGCACTTCGTGACGCATTGAAGACTATAACTTAGTGGTCAAGCGGCATTGTAGAAGACACGCTCTGACTAACACCGGTGGGCCTCCAATTACCGTTATCAAAAATAAATACCCAGTCGATCAAGTTCTCTATACGTCCGTTATATAGATAACAGCAACGTAATGCGAAATAAACAACGTTTTGCGAAATTAAATTGACAGAAAAAGTTTGAAGAAAAAGGGTAACGTTTATAAATGATTTCAGTAGTACTTGAATTGTAGAGATAAATTACATTAAAAGAAATATACAATCCTTTGAGTTATCTTGTATTCATATAGATAACAAAAAATTCTAAGTAAATAAATAACCTGTGTAAATAACAAACCAATCAATTTCGAAGTGGAGGATGAAGTCAATTTACCAAATCGCTTTCATTTTCTCAGTTTAACAGTGTAAGTATTACTTTCTCTGTACACGCGAGTAAAAAGCAATTAAACACAAAATGTTGTCTGAGGTTAATCACCCATCCTGGAAGACGATCGAGCGACGACCTTAGGTGAAAATTGATTATCTTCCTACTTTCATTCACTATGTTTTTGTAAACTCGTGGGATATATTTATTTACCAAGCTTGATTAGACTAGGCAAATTATTATTTATATTCTTTGTTATTAAGTATGCTAAACAGCAGAGCAGAATTAAGGTAAATATCAGAAACATTAGAAACAATTTAAATTATTGCTTTCTAAACTTGACAGCAAAAAGTTGACAAACTTATGGTAGATATTATCAACTTGTTATATGTTAAGACAACTCATTATATATTGTTAAGACAACATTTATACATCTTAGGTAATTATAAATTATAATAACAATATACAATCTAAATCACTTATAGCATTTTATATGAACCAATTCTATAACTTACATAATATTTATATAAGCTTGTTGTATTTGGAAACTAGTGTATAAAATGTTTTTAGCCGCTAAAGATCTTTCCCCTTCATATTGTGCAAGTTACAAATTCTTTGTTTGAAATTTTAGAGGTAAATATACAAACTAAACATATTAATTTTCTTATTAACGCCGTAATAAATGAAACCAAATGATCATTTTGTTTTCATGGTCCATGATTTTGATGAAATGTAACCGTATTTCAGATTTCTTTGATATTGCAAAACTGTTTGAATTTGGGAGATTATTTGTGTTACGTTTGTGATTTATTGTTTATGTAATTATTATTTTATCGAGTCTTAAAATTTACATAATCTACTAAAATAAATTCGAATTTAAAAAATCATGCAATCTTTATGTTTATTTTAAATATGAGTATTGATATGCAACTTAGACTATCTTAACCCTTAATTTGGTATAGTCCGGTGTGACGGACACTTGTTTAAAATAAATCCTGCCAAGTTTTTATTTCATGTTCATCGATTTCTAATCGATTTAATGTTTATTTATACCATAAACAAATAGTAAAAAATTAAGTAATGATTGTGACAACATTGCATATGTCAGTTGGGACGTAAAATGTCTGCGAAAATGCAGCCACCTGTTTTGCTCAAGGTATTTATACCTATTTTTCTTATTGTTTGTGGAAAAAGGAATTGAATTATATATTTATTTATTAGATAATAAACATTTCAATCATTATTTACAAAAACATACACACTTTATTACATTTTTATGGTGTTTATTTGTAACCAAAATGTTTTGTCCGTCACAGCGGACGTTGCTAATTGTATAGAAAAGTACCACTTTATTACTATGTCCGCTGCGGCGGACACCGCCAAAATGTGGGTGCTTCTGCTTGTTTGGTTATGGTTCTGAGTTTGGATTTTTTTTCTTTGCCAACAGCCTAACCGCGCAAGTAAAATTATTGCTTTAGTGCCGAATGAACATGCACCTTCCGATGCTAGCGAAATATCAGATTCGGAAACTGAATTGCATGATGCAAGTACTAATTCTTCCACCCCTTGTTTTCTCCTGCACCATATTCCCTTGCTAACGTAACGATAGATACATCTGACGATGAAGAATTACACTCCGAAGATTCTGATAGACCTACTGATGACCAGAGTCTTTCGTGCGTAAATTGGCGAGTCTTTTTTTGAAAATGTTCTATCTCTATCTGCTATTCCTAGATTGCCTGCAACGCCTATAACAACAATAGCTTCTTGATTAGCACCCCGAAAAATAAGTACTAAGAAACCACCCACAGTTAAAGCCAAAAGACCAAAAAAAAACAACTTTCAGCTGACTTAAAATTATTGGAAAGTAACTCGATTCCGTCACCAAGCGACAATAGAAGAAGGTGAGGAGGATGATTACATAGACATGCCAGAAGATGATTCACCTTTGAGTTTCTTTCACCTTTTTTTCTCAAGATATTTTTACTAGTTTCGTAGAGCAGACAAACTTATATTCAGTTCAAAAAACCGGCAAGTCAATTCAACTAACAGAAGAAGAATTTAGACTTATTTTTTAATTTTGATACAAAATAAACATGAATTGTTTTTTTTTTTTAATTTCCATATAAAATAAACTGTACTTCGGTATCAAATAGTTCTAAAATGTTCATTTCTGTATTTTTCTTTAGTAAAAAAAATAAAATTAACTGTGGTTTTTATTTTCCGTAATTTGGCAGTGTCCGCTGTGACGGACACCAGTTTTCCCAGCAGTGGGCAATGGTAGATTTTTTTTTTCATTTTTCGAGAACTTTATGACATACTCCTGAAACCACAAAATTGTCAAATTCATATATTTTGAATATTTTTATCCGTGCCAAATTAAGGGTTAAATATGAAATGTAGAAATACGATGTAACAATTCTTATTTCCTCTTTAACAATAAAAAATGATGACAAACGAATCAATAGTATCAGTTGTATCTATATGATTTCATATGGGGATACAATATATACTTCATACATATTAAAACTACTTATAATTATTACGTATTGTTATAAAGACGAGGTGTTAATGACTCCTTCCTAACAATTAAATGCAAATAAATGTCAGTGTTTTCGCTTTTCACTCATGCATTATTTATTTTTGTGTCGATTTAATGTTTTAAATGATAGATCACGCATGAATATAATATTATTATGCTTGATCTCTATTGTGTGTATTATCTATGTATTTTCAGATTTACTCGTAATAAATAACTAAAATTATAAACGCAATAAAATGGTATGAAAAAAAAAATCTTTAAATTGGACTCAGGATGATAAATGTATGTCATATAGAATAAAATAAATAAACAGAAGAAACTTTCAATATCACGTAGCTATTTTAGATTAGATAACATTTAAATACAAATTGAATAATTATGTTATTTTTTGCGAAAACCGATCACCTCATCACAGTATAATAAAAAAGTATTAAAATTAATGTTTTAAATTAGTATTAAATTTATGTTTTTTTTTTCTAACTTAATCATTTATTTGACTTACTATGCAAATGAATAGCAAAACAACTTTAAATTCTTCAAATTTTGTATATCAATTCTCTGATATCACTCTTCCGTTTACTAGTATACAATTATTTATTTGTGCTCTTGGTGACAGGTGAATCTATTCACCGGACGAAAGTTCCCATTCACACCACGACGAATTGGCTGCGGCGTGACTGAACGGACATGTCATAAATATTAATTTACTATGTCTGACTGAAGTCCCTTGGTACCGTACAGTGGAATATGTCTGCATTCATTCATAGAGATGGGTGCCAAGTTAATTAGACAAGGTTCAATTATTTTGCCTTTATTGTATTTTATTTTTATTCCTGACTAGCGGTGCCCCGAGTTTTTACCAAAATTGTTAGGCTCTTATTGGTCTTATCTTGATGACGTGATAATATATAGCCTATAGCCTTCCTCGATAAATAGTCTATCTAACTTACAGTGAAATAATTTTTCAAATTGGACCTGTAGCTCCTGAAATTAGCGTGTTCGAGTAAATAAATAAACTCTTAAGCTTTATAATTTTAGTATATATAAAAAAAAACTGTTTTGTATCTATCCTGTTCAACATGATGAAGGCCACAGCGAGAGCTTAGTCCGTCTAAAATTTTTATTTGACATAAAAACTTATGATATCGATAGAACTCGTGAGCATCAAATTATAATCTTGCGTATGGAGAAACTGCAAATATATTTGGCCTTAAATTGATTGCATTTCCAAATACTATCAAATCCTTAGATTTTGCGCAATAAATGTCACCAAACTGGTAAACATTGCGCACCTAGAGTTGACCTCCATTTGACCATTAATCATTACTTTATATGGGCGTTATTAAAATATTAATAATGAATTATATAACTGTAATTAAAACTATAATAGAGGTTTTTTATAGAACAATAATTAGTCGTAATTATTGAATAATTAAAATTTGAATGAATCCAACTATTGTATTGAACTTTGCTTTATAGAGACTCTATATAGTACCTTTCCGAAAATACTGATTAAATAAATAAATAATAATATTCTCCTTACTTTCTATATTTTCATTTACAAAATAAGGTTTAGATATTTTACCTATATTATTTAGATATTATCCATATTATTTATTTTCAAAGTATTAATAACACATTTTTATCAATCGTTGAAGCATGTCATGTCGGTTATGAACTATTTAGAAAACAAAATTGGTAAAGATTTACAACGATTATGTTCATTTTGTATCGAATACTCGTTAACACATAGCTGCTATTAGTTACCAATCACTGAAGTATTTAATTACTTTAATTGTATAATGTTTTCTGAAAATATTTCAAGTAATTACTTGGATAATTAATTATTAAATTGTTATATACAGGTATATACACAAACGACAAGAAGCCAGCAAATCCCTATTAATATTATAAATGCGAAAGTAACTCTGTCTGTCTGTCTGTTACACCTCTCAACCGATTTTGATGAAATTTGGCACAGACAATATTTAGACCCTGAGAAAGAACATAGGCTTTTATCAAAACACCACGCGGGCGAAGCCGCGGGCGGAAGCAAGTGGTAAATAATTCATGTATCGATATTTGACAAACGGCAAACAACTAATCATTTAATCAATTCATGAATCGAAATTCAATACCTCTGTACACGTTTAAAAATCTATTGAACATAAATCTTTGTTTACCTAACATCGTATTAATGAGAATTTTAATTAGTTTGCTCATTGCTGTATGATATCTTCTATTAACCATTTTTTATAGAACTACTAGCTTTTCAAAGAAAAACCCGTTCCCGTAGGATTTCGGGGATAAAACCTATCCTATGTCCTTTCTCGGGTATCAAAATATCTCCATACCAAATTTCATGCAAATTGGTTCAGTAGTTTAGGCGTGATTGAGTAACAGACAGACAGACAGAGTTACTTTCGCATTTATAATATTAGTATGGATAATATTTACTGAACACTAAAATCATTTGCTTTATTTTTTTTGTAGATACATATTTTTTAAACTATGTTACAAGTTTAATAAAAATTGCAGAGTGCAGCCCGCGGCATCACTCGTGTGTAAAATGTAGCCTACTAGTAGCTATTCTGAAGTCAATACGCTACTATAAATTATAATCTACCTAAACCTTACAGATTCGAGCAGTAAGTAGTTTTTACGTAAAAGGATAAGAAAATTCCATCCATACATATTTTTACATTTGGTCATTTGGGTATCATCATCACTACATAGTATAAAACAAAGCCGTTTTCTCTGACCCTATATGTCCTTATGTATGCTTAAATCTTTAAAACTACGCAACGGATTTTGATGCGGTTTTTTTTAATAGAACGAGTCATTCAAGAGGAAGGTTTTAGTATATAATTTATTTATATATATTAGGCTATAGACAAAGCGGGCGAAGCCGCGGGCGGTAAGCTAGTACTTAATATATTAAGTAGGATAGCTGTTCAATGTCATTGCATCATTTAACTTTCACGCTACTACAATTATCTCCATACTCATGAAAAATCCCAATATTTATGACGTGTTCATCTTGAACATTTTTGCACAATTATTACAAAATTTGCGTGCATTTGCTCGAGGAATCACGTAACACCGGGTGACTAATATGTTTTGTAACATCTCCAAGGAACTGACACAGTAGCAAGGTTGAATGCATAACGTGATTGACAACTTTTGTAAAACTAAGGGTTACTACGTGGTCTTGGCACAGTATACATACCTACCTTTTTTAACCTAGTATAAAGATAGTAGGTACGGATTAATATATAATATTTGAAATATTGTATTTGTTAATCAATACTAATATTATAAAGCTGAAGAGTTTGTTTGAACGCGCTAATCTCAGGAACTACTGGTCCGATTTGAAAAATTATTTCGGTGTTAGATATCGAGGAACGCTATAGGCTATATTATATCATCACGCTAAGGCCAACAGGAGCGGATCCATCCGGGGAAAACCATGGGGCACAGCTTGTTTTATATGAAATTTTTGATTTTGATTAAAATTGTTAATTGCATTAAAACCGCTACAGGCTATATTCGTAATTACACGTTTTTCCCATCATAATCCTATTAAATATTTGACTTATCTGCACCACCTACAGAACAAACATAATATACCATTAGACCGCTTAACCCACTGGCATACTTTTAAATAATTTTGGCAATATATCACAATTATTTATTATGTTACTCCAAACAAACATACCAAATACATCATCTATGTAATATATTCAACCTCCTTTATTGACCATAAAACAATATACAACTTACTAAAAAGGTCATTGACCAAAAATGAATGGCCATATTATAATAATGAAATAATAAACAGTTTATTTCTTTGTATCGTGACGCGTGCCCACCAATAAGGACATTTTTGTATGTCGCAATTAGCATTCGAAGTGCGTGACAAAATCCTACACACTGATAGAATACCAATAATCTATAACCAGTTTAGAATGAGCTATTATAAGGGGTAATTATAGACTAAGAGCCGCAAACATTAATTCCGTTTACAGTTCATTTTATATTGGACGCATCGTTGCATCACGAAGGGAAATAAGTGATGATAATTTTATAAGGATTATTACGTTTCACGATTACACAACGTCGGTCCACGATATATAATTATATCCTCTGAAGGAGAGAGAGACGAATTAACGTACTTCAGAAAGGAAATTCATTGGCTGCTTAATGATCGTTTTATAATTTGTAGGAAGTAGGTCGAGTTTACTTGGCTAGAAGTTTAGGAATTGAGTTTTCGTTTTCTTAGGTTATTTATTAATTTAATTGTAAGTATTTGTGTATTATTTATCTGATATGCACCTATTTGCGGCTCTACAATAGTCCAAAAATACAAAATCGATTTAGTTGTCAATTTATATTGATAGATTTTGATCTGATTTATGTAGGCACAATAATTTAATGAAAACTCCCTTAATCATTAATGGCTCTACTAAAAAGTGATTTTGAAGTTCGTAAAAATGCAGTAAGTACTGATAAAATATTATTGCATAAATCATCAATCATCTTGTACATCTTTTTTATTCCCATCTATTTTGAAGATAAACTTTAACAACAGTAAAATAAGCGAATTATTTATATGTATATGATTATGCGTCCTATTTTGCATTATTGATGCAATTTATTATTGCTTTCGAAATATCACATGCAGAGAACCAACAATGCCCATATGGCAAATAAATCGCTACGGTCTCGTCAAATTACGATTTCATTACTTCAATGTACTGATTGCAAAAAAGATGTACAAAATTCATTACAGAAATTAAAAGAGAAATAAAAGCTAAGTCGGTTAAAGGAATCACTAACAAAAATTAAGTTTAGTGGTATACAGGGTGTCCCACTATTGGTATACTAAGCGCGAAGGGACTTGTAGTTTTGCATACACTGATCATGTAAAAAATACTCAAACAACAAAATTACGTCAAAAATTTTTTGCCAAATTTTTCCTTACAATCCATGTTTTCTTCTCTAGCTTCGCGCAGCCGGCATATACCACTTCGCTAATGTGAGCATTTTGTCTATGAAAACATAATCATAAACGATAGTTCACGTGCGGGTGGCAAAGTTGGACGGGTTGCTTGTTAGGGGTTACACATAGAGTTTTAAGAATTCATCTATTTGGAAAAAAAATGCGTCTGGAATTTTATAACTATTTTTTACGTACTCAGCGTATGCAAAACAATAACCTCCTTTGAGCTTAGTATACCGTCAGTGGGACACCCTGTATAAATTATTACAAATAAATTTTAAACCTCAATCTCTTAAAGTAGGATGTGCAGTATTTACCACTGAAAGTATAAATAAAATGTAGGAACCAACGTAGATAGTTATTTAATACAAATGAAAGTCCAAAAAACAAATGAACAATATTTTTTACATATTATGAGCTCGATACAATTGCATTACATCCAAATTACGTCACTATCTTTGAATCAGATGTTCCCATACGCTCATACCTACGCACTATTGCGTCAGATCAATAAAAATACGTCAAATATGATTGCAGTATGTCGATATGTATGTATCGACCCCATTCCAGCATCTCGTAATTGAAGTTTATTCGTCAAATATTGTTTTAAACATTACAATGAAGTACAAGAGATGTAATCGTAAATAAAAGTAGGTATCAATCTATTTCAGATCTTTCCTTATTATTTATTATACCCATAATAATAGAATTTCAATTAAAATAGCAATTTGGATTGGAAAATAATTTTATAATGAGCGGCACATAGACATACAAATACATAAATTATGACAATAAAACCAAAAAGTCTTATTTTTATTATTTTATCATTTCTGCTAACGCTACAAACTCCCGTTGGTCACTTTCGATGTCGTTGCGCAATTCCCGCCAAACGGGATTCCGAGCGATCAAGAAAATTACCCTTGGTCAATATTCGTGATGGTGTTCATCAAACCATAAAGAAACGGTATCATGTGTATACGGTTTATTTAACACTTCTTTAAACTAAAATATATGAGAATTAACGATGTTTACAGTTATAACCCTTCTATGTAATTGTAAAAATGACGATGTTTAATTGATTTTTAATTGGTTAGATATTATGTTTAAATGTGAAGAGAAAATGTATAAGTATTGAATATGATTTGTATTATTAAATTATTTCTGAAGGTGAGTTATTTTACTGTTAAGATAATAAAATAAAATCAGTATTATTATCTAGTTGATTAAAAATTTTAAACATACTTATTTACAACAATATTTACGATAATATGAAGTATGCGAAATACAACGTATGTAAAATTTTTAGAAAATTAACGAAAACAATAGTGTTCATGAAAGCATCATGGACCATGGAAGCCTTTTTTTAACAATATAATAAAACTTGTTTCACTCTTCTTTCATATAAAAAAAAAAAATTGGTTGTCTGTAAAGTCTGTTTACCTACTGGCGATAGTTGAACGTGACAACGTCCGATTGTGCTTCTTTGTCGCTCGTTCCGCGCTCTCGCTTGCACTTCAAGCCTTACATGGAACGCCTCAGAGCGAGGTAACGCCGCATGAGTCATGTTTTTTCGTGCGTGCAGCCGGCTCAATCGAATTATAAGACGTTGTCACGTCAAAAATAAACGTATAAACGTGTCACTTCACAAGTCTATTAGCAAAATCACATCTTAGCTTAACCTTGATTTCTAAACATTAAACTCTAGTCTGTTTGCCAAAGGTGGAGTTAACCAGTTGGTTTCACCACTTCGACATTGTTTGCTTTTTATATTGTATAGCTACATAGCTTGCTTATATGACAGTTATTAATTTTAAATGAGGAAGGAGCAAAAATAATAAAGGTTTAATTTTATAAAACGACTTTTTATTTAAAAAAATTCATTCACCTTTTAAGAAACCCTTTTATCCAATAGTCAACAGCATCAAATATTTAGTGATTATTCCCAAAAACAACCATAATTAATTTAATTTGAAGACAAAAATAATTTCTTACAATGTATATTATAAAGTGAGGTATTTAGTATAAATTCTACACCCTGATAAATTTTGTACCGTCAATTTTATCGAAGAAACAGAAACGTTACAAGTTAACCATACTCAATTAAACACACCAATTTGGAACAATAATCAAACCAAAATAAAATAATTAACAGCTAATTTCCCTTACGTAAGCGTTTTTCTTGAAAGTGGATCATACTCGTAATTGAGTAGTAATACTTATACAGGGTGTGCCGTGATGAACATTATAAATACTTATACTGCAGCGGGTAGAGGACGTTGTGACGATTGAGAAAAATATATTTTGTATTTAGTTATGCTTTAATATTCAATAGCCATACAGAAATATTATGCCACAAACAGATCGAAATATCTATCATTTAAACTTTTACCACCAGAAAGAGTGGCAAAGGCAGTAATTGTTTTGAACTTACGAAAATTTCGAATATCTCGAAAACCGAGGGACATTTCCCAAAACTAAGTGTATTTTTCTCACCGCCACAAAATGTCGAATATATCGAAAACCGAGGGACTCTTAACACAAAATGTATTTTTTTTCAACCGCCACAATGTCCTATACTGACATTTATTATTATTATTTATTATTAGCCTATGTTCGGACTTTACATATGTATGTAGTTATATATGCTCGGTTTGATCCATTTTTGCGTGTCCGTTTGCCAGTTGGCAAAGGCCTCCTCCAATCTCTTCCATTCGGGTCTCACTAAGGCCACTCTACCCCAGGTTGTACCCGCTACCTGTCTGATGTCGTCATCCCATCTTTTTTGGGGTCTCATACTGACATTTACCATATATTAATTACACCACCCTGTATAGCGTGCGTTATTAAATACACATGATAAACATGGAACGCTTGAGCGTGACCGTCTCTCATTACAATATCCCACTTACATATTTCAGTTTAGAAAACTCTCATTCGAATTGTGTTTCATCTCATGCAAATTCACATCACACGTTGAAAAAATATCGAACATCGCTGTTCTTTTAAGGTAGGTATATAGTATATACATTCTACATGTGTGCTTGCGAATTAAAAATAAATGTTGGGGTAAAAAATTTTCAATACCGCTATCATATTTAAAATAAATAGGTATTAGTGTAAAAAAATGTTGATACCGCAGTCACACCTAGATAGGTGTACAATAAAACTAATTAAAAAAAATATACTAAACTCAACTAAAGTTAACATCGTCTTATCGAAAATTGCAGCAATATTGGGAAATAAAATGCTCATAAATTGCATATTTCAAATATTAATTGGAAGATTGAGATCACTTTTCCGGTCTCTTATTTCATAAAATATACTAAAATTATCGCAAAATTGTGTAACAGTGTCATTACGTCTATTAATTTACATACATCATAAACATTTCATATTGCTTCTTTTTACATAAATATAAAATATTATGTGAAAAGTATAAAATACTAGCTGCGCCCCGCGGTTTCACCCGCGTGATGATATATAGCCTATAGCCTTCCTCGATAAATGGGCTATCTAACACCGAAATAATTTTTCAAATCGGACCAGTAGTTCCTGAGATAAGCGCGCTTAAACAAACAAACTCCTCAGCTTTATAATATTAGTATAGACTAGATAACTATAACTATATTAGTAAACAACGATGCATATTTGAATTTTTAGTAGACTTAGTAAAGCAATTCTTACTTTTTTCCCCGCTTTGTAACTTAACAAATTAAACTTATTACAAAATTACACTAATTAAACCTTCCTCTAGAACCACTCTATATATTGAAACAAACTTCATCAAAATCCGTTGAGTAGTTTTAAAGATTTAAGCATACATAGAGACAGACGGACAGCGACCACGATTTTATTTATATATAGTAGTGATAATGTGTTATTGCTTTATTATGCAAAAATAAAATATATTTAACTCAAAAGAAAGTCGCTACTTATCTTGTTTATGCATATTAAAATAAATATTACATTTAGCAATATAAAATTAAGCACATAATTTGACATATATAATAATAGTCATAAAAGCACGTCGTGACGAAGTTATAAGCGTAAATCACACACGTTTTAAAAATAAAACAAATGTAAAGAAAGCTGTTACCTAATTATACAAATATAAGTAACTTTCTCTGAAATAACTAAAATAAGTAAATATTTTAGTGTTACTTCCTACGGAATTCCGCATTGAATTTTGTAATTCAGTGATACCTACGAGTTGCATAATACATTTACATTTTATACCATATTATGGAAGCATATGTAATTATTAACCTGAATTCTACATAATATGTAGAACAATTTTTCATTAATTAGTTGTGATGTTCTTTCTGTTGGAAACATTATAAAATCATAGTCTTTTTCCTCGTGTTTCATTCACCTATATGTGATTTTATAATGTGTCTCGATATTACTAAACAAAATATATTTACGTGATTTGATGATTTACCTTATCGTGTAGCTCAAAGCTATGGCATTAATTAATTTGGCCATAGTAATGAAAAATGAATAGTTATGAACTGATAAAAACTAATAAATAAGTATTTTATATAGAGATGAGCAATACAGTATAAAAAGATAAGCTAAATTGTAAAACTATAAATCACAAATTATGTAAATAATTCAAATCTTATGATATTGACCTTTCAAATATATAAAAGTTAAAACTTACACGTGAGTCATCTTACTAATACTTATAAAGAACCAATAAATATCTCGTCAAATAAATTTTATATCAAAAGTTTTTATATGGATAAATAATTTGCCGTGACATCAAGCGGATTTGGTTTAGAGGTCACGTCTATCGGGTTAAAGTTACCGTCGGAATAATAAATACATACATTCGCTAAAATGTTATTTTCTTTTTGTATGAAACAAAGGAAAATATTCAAATGTTGTTTTGGTATCCTAAAAATTATGATATTTATGTAGATCACGTTAATACAAAATATATATGTAATGTAATATGCTCTATGCTTTCTTTACTTATGTTATTGTACTTGACCATTCTTCGAATTACCGCCAATCATAGTTCATCGCAGATATATGTAAGTACTTTAATTCAAAGAAAGTTATGCGATGTACAAGCAATTTCATGCTCCTTTTGACGTGTTTCTTGGAATCGTCATTCGTCTGTTACGTTGGAAATTCAACAAAAATAGTATCTTTCCGATTACTTTACAATAAAGGAGGAAATAAATAAAGCAGTTGACATCAGTTGTAATAATCAATTTTTGGGGTAAGTATTACAATAGCACATCTTGGACTCATATACATAGTTCTTTAGTATAATACTAGATTTCCGCCCGCGGCCCGCGTTTGCAAAGGAAAACCCGCATAGTTCCCGTTCCCGTGGGATTTCCGGGATAAAAACTATCCGATGTGTTAATCCAAGTTACCCTCTATATGTGTGCTAAATTTCATTGTAATCGGTTCAGTAGTTTTTGCGTGAAAGAGTAACAAACATCCATACATCCATACATCCATACATCCTTACAAACTTTCGCCTTTATAATAGTATTAAGATTAAGATAAATTAAACTTATTATTTCTCGATTGCAGAATGCATCTTCGTAACATTTTATAAGTCCTTTGGCATTTTATGATGTAGGGAAAAAGTGCAATACATCTCTTTCATTGATAAATTTTCTTAAAAATAAGCAGCATTTATCATCGTTAATCTGTATAACAAACCTATTTGAAGAACCTCTAGATTCTACGACTATACTTTAAACATAGAAAAGAGACGATCAAAGAGACGATCTAAATCTATAAAAGGACGTAGTGATTAGAGATGAGAACCTCACTATTCCGGGTCTAGGTATTTTTATAATTTCTGTGCCAGGTGGCCTCAATAGTTTTTTTTTTTT
>CAJQZN010019534.1:0-10559 GCA_907164685.1 Colias eurytheme | reverse complement strand
CTATTGGTACTAAATTAGTAGGTCTATCTGTATAGATAATGGATATTCATTTATTGTACGTGTAATGTAGGCCGGATCAATCAATACAAATAAAATGTAAAAGATTATTTGATTTTCTTAATTGGCCTGGTAATTTCAGAGATTATCTTGTCAAATGGCTAAAAATAATATTCCTAACTAACTGTAAATAAAAGTAACTGTTATTATCAAAATTGTCAGCGTCTAGACTCAACCGCGAAACGGGTAGCGTATTTCCTTCTACGAGTCGTATACTTTTTCCTTTTCTCCAAAGTTTGAAGGATTTTTGTCGTAAGAGCATAATAAACAGCTGAAGAAAGCCAGTTCCCTTCAAAATTATATAACATTTCTGAATTTGTTTGATGAAGGTGGTCGTTGCCTGAATGTTTTGATCTGATAAAACAACATACTTATCGTAATTTGGTAGAAAACATTGTAATATTATAGGAAAAACTGACACAAAACGTGAATATTGATGGATAGTAAGATAACTAAATTATAATGGTAAAGGTAGTTTCTGTGTTTGTAAATTATTAATCAAAATACATATCACTAACAGAATTTGAAATGCCGAGTTGTTTCATCACACGAGTGTTAGTCAGTTATAAACGATTGCACTACATTTCTTGAGGATATCCGGTTTGAATCCATAAAATTTCGTATTGCTCATACTTCGGCATTATGCAAATAGGAAATGTTTTTGAGTAATTAATTAAAATGTGACGTCTTTGGTGGCTTCACACATGTAACCAAATTATATAGCTCGACACATAATAATGTACTACCACAACAATTCATATAGCCTTCCACCTGCTTTAATTATACTTCTATAAATAAATAATATTTATATTATTATGTAATACCGTTGAACGAACGCCAGCTGCCCAAATTTTAATTATAATATTAAACTCGGTGATTTTTCCATTTATAGTTTTACTTATTGGAATAAGCTGAAACGAAATAAAATAACATATTCACGGATAACTACATATTATTATGTACCTACTGTAAGTTTTTATATGTTATAAACATAGGTATAAAAACATAGCTTTATAGTTTCTATGATTGAATCTAGCTATAAGTCCAATTCTAAAGTTTTTGATTTTATACAAACTAAATACGAAATCTTTTGCACTACTGATTCAATTTGAAACACGTTGTTTTTGCTAGAACATGTTATTTTATGAAAGTAAATTTCTTTTTTTTTCTCGTGGGATATACGAGTGGTAGGGTTGTGTGGTGATTAAAATATAACTTAGTGTATTCGCACCTTATTATAATAAAACTAAAATCTTGTGATAGATTAGATTTTAGAATGATTAATTGAATGTGAGAAATTAATTGAATGTACGTTAAATTTTCAAATTAAAACGTAAAAAAACCTTACTGAAAACAAATTTAAGCTCTACAGTAAACTGCCATTCACACAATCAAATGCTATGTATAATTTAAGCCTTTTGAATCCCGTATATTTATCATGTATTAATAACACATAATTCCCCAGGTGGTGGACACAATGCCATTACGATTATCCGGTATCAGTTCGACAATACAAGAAACAACCTTGGAGCCGCCTACGAACCGAGGAAGAGGATCCGAACCGCCTTTAGACCAACTGAACCCTAGAGTACGACTGCGTCTCTGCTTGCAAGATAGCCAAGACACGTGCAGCGAATATATCGAAGCTGATAGTAAGTTATTCTATTGTTATAGTATGTATTTGTGTCTAGGATATTCTCTGTAGGATAAAAAGTATTTTAAGCTGAAAAGATACCTATTTTGTTTGCTAAAATATTTTAGGAAATTAGAGAAACTGCAAACTAAAACAGAAACTTAAAAATAAAAGTTTGTTAAAAGCTGCTTGCAAATACGTATTTATTTACTTATGTGAAAAATTAAATATTGATTAATTAAACAGAATATAATGCAGAATTGTTATTTACATACAACTAAAACGCGTATACAATGCCTTAGTAGTTTATAGGACGAAAGTTTAAAATACTGACTGTACAAAATAATATAATGAATGCTACAGGATGTTGACAACCCTAAAGGCAAGTCACATTTACAAGGGCTTAATTTCCCTTTGGGACATTTACATCTACTGGTGTTTTATTCCGCATTCGCAATGAATAAATTTCATTATTGATTACTGATTATGAATTCCCTAAAGTTCAGTGAAATTAAAAATATTGTTCAAAAGACTGCTGTTACTGTTAATGTACATTGGTAGATTACAATAAAATAATAAAACAAGTAGATAAAGCAAACAAAATGTATTTAATAACTTTTTTAAATGGTTAATTTTATAAAATTTGGCTTATTTGTTATAGCAGTCATGAATAATAAAATATGCATAATTGATACCTAATTCATTTTGTCAGTAGCCGCCTAACCTGTATTTGTGCCTGTATAATTGCAATCCAATTATTTCAAAAGTTCAATGAACTCCAACAAGTGCGTATTATATTTGAAACTGTTTCAAATACTTATAGCTCCGGTATTTTTATTGAACAAGTTAGGATTCGAATAGTATAATCTTATCCTACGATTCTATTCAGATGTCAATTCCTTTAAAGGCTGGTAACATAATATATCTATATGTACAAATTTCAAGTAATAGTATCAGATTTTATCGATTCATGTGTGAAAATACAATAAAAAAAGAGTATTTGTTTGATTGAATTTTATTTGATCTTGTGTGAAGTCTGATAAGAAGTATGTCTCGTTGAACACAATTGCTGATAACCTATTTTAAAGAAAATTTATCAGAGAGACGGATGAAAAATACGTCCCATCCACTGGGGGATTTCGCTGTTCCACGAAAGATTTATATCAGCTTTCCATTAGTTATTTCCTAAAAGTCGGAACTCGGTTTAATTTTGAATAGCAACATTCTAAACTGATTTATTTTTCAGTTGGCCCGTCGTACACGAAAGAAACCGCCGCATTGACAACAGCCACCGTGATCGCTATCGTGGTTTCTTGCCTCGTGTTCTTGCTCTTCCTGAGTCTCCTATTCATCTTCTGTCGCTGCAAACGGAATGAGAATAAAAAGGAAACTTCCAAAGACTACGAGATGGACTCGATGCGTCCCCCGATGGTGTCACCTCCGAACCAGGCGCCGCCGCCATACTACCCCAGTACCGGGATGGAGAACAAGGCTCTAGAACATTCTATGGATCTCCAGATGTCGATGGACGACTCTAAGAACGCAGTATACGCGACGCAAGGCGGGTACGGATATCACATGGCACCACACGCGCAAGGACATCCCGGACAAAATATGTCCAATACAGACTGTAAGTATCTTCTGCTTTTTCTGCTGAAGTAAAAAATTCTAACGGATTTAAAACACGTTTTAAACTTTTGTGAAATTGTACATGATTCAGCTTTAAGGCTGCAGTCTAGCAAAATTGCGTTTTCAACAAGTTATTTGACAATTTATTCCCGGCTAATGAAATGATAAACTGAATTTTTTTTCTTGTTTATCAATTAGTGTTATATACGCAATGCGCGTGAATTTTTTCACATTTGTAAAGTTACTTTATGTTACCTTAATCAGGCCTTCAAGATAAGTCTCTTTCCCCCAAAGACATTTCGAGCTAAGTTTGTGCACTCACTACGTTGGAACCGATTACAATTTACACAATCTGATCAGCGCATTATTATCCTTATATAGTCGTTATTAAAAACTGCTGAATACAATTGCCGAAAAACTTATGATTTTCTTAATTAGAACGTTATAAATTCATTAAATTTCCCATTTTTTGCCTTACAAAATCTATTGATAAATACTGCTAAAAGTTATTTTTTCCATTAATTTATTCGAGTTGGTTGAAGACCAATGAGTATTAATCCTTTAAAAAACATTTTTTTTGAATTTTGATAATTCTTTAAATATTAAAAAAATATTTAAAATAATTAGGAAAAATTCTAGCGAATTTCTTTAGTCGCGCTCCTTGGGCCGGAGCGTTCTGACGTGTGCTCTACGCTCGATTTTCCTTCATACCGAAGTGAAAGTTGCTCTACTTCATTAAATTTAATATTTTTGTTAATTGATTATTTTTATCTTAGTTTTGTGCAAATATTCGTATTTTTAAACATTTGATTTCGATATGGAAAATAAACGAAAAAAATACGCGTGTAACTACTAGAAAAAAAATTATCTTCGAACATAAAGTTAATGAAACCAAATAGATTGCAAAGGTGATTGGCAACAATTTCTTTATTTTACGGGGTGTCAGTAAAGGGATGTAGGTATATTTCTTTAAAACTAAAGTAAGCTCATCAATTTTCTTATAATATAATTTTTTTGAAGTTCCAAAAATGTTTATTTTTCGTTTGAGAAATACGAAATATAATATAAACTTGTATTGAGAACTTGAACTTCCCAAGTTCATCCGGGGAAATCCCCATACGGGGAAAATGATTTGTTTACTCCAAAATTCATCCGAGGTGTTTTAATTTTTTCTTCTAGTCATTTTCAACGTAGCGGCATTTTGTTTGATTATTAATTTTGTAACTTAAATACAGGATGTTGGTTTTATATTCTGATCTTACAGACGCGCTGACAAATTTAGTCCGCCATTTCTAGTTTAGTCTACCAACTCTAAGTACCAATATTAAAACGAATGGATTATCATCACATCATCAAAACTCAGATGTAATGGAAGATCACAATAACATAGAAAATTCAGTGGGTGTTGAGAACTAAACAGACAGAAGTAACAGAGACGCGAAGAATAAAAAAAGAGGACGAAAACGATAATTCGTTGATGCTTTCCCTTTTCGACGTATTGTTAGGGTACATCACCAATCTGCAAAAAACAAAACTGATGATTCCCAATTGCTGATTAAAAATGAAAAACAAATAATCGACAATAGTGGTGAAAATTTGCTGATCACAATGAAACATCCTTCAGTGGTAGCAGATTTACTCATTTAAAATGTATCGGTGAACAGCGTAAAGGAGAGGAGGACAGGAAAACATTATGAATGTGGATGGTGGATTGTATACAGGGTGTAATCGATAAGTATGTGCAGGCGATTATGACGTTATTATTGCAGGTATCAAAAAACTTAAAACTGATATCGAAATTACTTTACCTGATGAGCAAAATGACAATAATAACTTTTTAAAAGTATAACGAGAAATATCTAAAAAATTTACTTTATACACTCCCATATCAAAAAGGGAAAATGGGACTAGTAGAAATAAAATGTCTAATGCCGGCAAAAGACATGAATGCGGAAGATGCGGTTAAAAAAAATTTAATATTTGAAATACAATGCAAAAAATAACACTTTTGTCATAGATAAGAATCATGACTATTTTTTCCAAATTCAGGGACAACTAAACGTTGCAGAAGCAGAAGTCTGCTTATTTGCTGTTTGGACTGGAGTGAATCATTCGTTAAAAATAGAATATATAAAAAAGTATGTAACGTTTAGGCAAAATAAAATGATGGACCATTATCAAGATTTTACATAAATTGCCTACTGTCAGAATTGATTGATTCGAGACTTCAGCATTCGATGTCCATCAAGGACCCATCCTATATCATTCAAGCGATTGAAAAAAAAGAGATAAATCCAGTGCAACCGATAAAGCATCAGAATGCTAGCAAAAGATTTATTAGGTTTATCAATATAAATCTATATATTATACATAATATGTATAATAAATCTGTAGAAGACGCGAAGACTGACATCCGCGCGGACGGAGTCGCGGGCGGAAGCTAGTCAGAAATAAATATCTTTTGTTTTCATTTGTGTATTTTTCTATTTAATAATTTTTTAACACAAACATTACATTTTTTTTATTATATACAAAATTTGTTTATCCGTTTTATTAGTTAAACTGAACAACTTTCACTAAGAAACTTAGGTCGAAAAAAACGTATAGAGTTATGCATTTTGTATGGAAAGCTTATTTTTTTTTTATATTTCGTCCAAATTTCTTTGTAAAAGTTGATCAGTTATATAAACATGAAGTTGAAGATATCAATAGAAAGTATTCGCAAATTTTGTGTACTGATAAAAAAAAATCACCCGGTGTAATTTTCACGAAAATTGTTTCAAATTGTCATTTTTGGTACTTATTACGAATATTAAATTATGCATACGAATGATTTAATTTTTAAAAATTAAGTGGAGCAACTTTCCCTTAGTACATTTGTATTATTTACATATAGGATGACAGGATGCATTTGTTTGCACTACTAGACCAAGCCCTTAAACGTTTGTTAGGACTAAGTTACTTAAAAGCTCCACCAAAATAGTTTCTATCGCCTAACTCGTCTGCCTTTGACTCGTAGTTTCCGCACCCCCTATAGTGAATAATAAACAGCGATAGCGTAGTTTCTGAGCATTTCAATATTGGATAATGTTCTAGACAACCATTAATTCATATAATGTTTGTGTAGTTTGTTTACTTGTATCACTTTTAGGTATAAATATATTAGATTAGGTACTATAATAAAGTATCATTTCAAGGGAACGTATTTATCGGAAATCACGAATTGTTTGTGAAAAGCTGATATTCCAATAACGTTCTTAGAATCGTTTGATATTCAACAATATGGATAATCGCATTACGGTTCGCAAAGCATACTCAATGGAAATTTATCCAATGAAAAGTCGATTGTTGTACATACGGCGAGTCGTTATTGGCGTATTCAACTTTGCCTCAAGTTCACCAAGTAAATGACGGTCGCTCTAAGAATGCGAACTTGTGACTTCTGTGACCCGTCGTGTTGATTTCTCTATAGAAATTATTCATGAAACGCAAACAATATCACCAATAAATCTAGCTTTGTACTTTTTCATAGAAATTGCGTAGTTAAATTGCCTAATTGTGCAATATTTATGTATGCATTTGATTTATTTGTGTACAGAAATAAATGAACTACTGTGTAGTTAATGTTGTCCAAATAAAGCGATTGCGTTAATTAGTATTTATTTTGTTATAACATTTTTTGAATTTACTTTTTGACAATTATATAATATAATATTATATTTTATAGAATTTAAAAACTTATATTATCACCTGTTTTAAATCCGTTAAAAATGTTTATAAATTATATTTTAATATATAATACAAGGTTATAATTTCATAAAGTAGTGTTAGCTCCTTATGCTTGATGACATAATAAGCGAATAGACCTTGATTTAATTCTAAATTACCCATAGCTTTGTGTTAGATGAATAATTTTAGTATAGATATTTTTATAATAGGTAATCATTACTCATGAGTCATCGGAGTCATTTATGTTAGCTTTCATATACATATTTAGATAATAAACATTATTTACCGTCGATGACTTATGAAAATTACTCAAACCATGTTTGCACATTATTTTTGTCATCACAGAGTACTCTTGAGATTGGGTTTTAAATATGTATAGTTGTTTAACTTCTCTGTCGCAATCGAGTGTTCCAAATTACTTTTTTACATAACATAAATAATACATTGTTCCATTTACCGGCAATCCAATCTCACGAAAAATTCTGTATAAACAAAAATAGAGTAAATAACTTGATTATTTGTTCCCATGCACGCACAAGGACTAAGCAGTAGTGGCTACGTAGATGGTAAAATCAATCCAAAACAAACAAACATTGTATTGCACGTCGAATGTTACGAGTCTCCAAACCCGCGCAATTATAATTCGTTTTCTTCTATAGGGGTAAACATGGGGTACATTGAGAATAGCTACACGAACAGCAATAATGGGGGTAGTGTGAACTCGCAAGACTCGCTGTGGCAGATGAAAATGGCCGCCGCCAACTCGGGCGCGGGAATGCCTCCGCATCAGCTGATTGAACGACAGAGTAATTATGGGTAAGTTGTTTGAAATTGACCTCTATCATTCAAAAAATTGTGTCGAATTTTTCCTGGCATAGAAACGTGTTCCTCAGCCCTTTCCAGTGCGCTATAAGCTCTGATTAGGTAATAGATACTCGAAACTCTGTCTGAATACTCTGCGAATGTTATGTAGATTTCATTTCGTTTTCGGCTACGTAGTACGAACTAAGTTGGTTCAATTAGTAGAAAATTCTAGGAGGAACTTCGCTTTATACACAAATATGGTAAAACATTATGCTTGAACTTAATAGGACAACATCGAAGAAGGGAAGATGATACACATTCAATATTTATTCTATTTTATATTCATATTTCATATCCATTTGGAAGCAAACTAAGTAATCAATACACAAAATGTTACTATGAAGTGATCTCCAAATGTTTATTGCTACGTATGGGTACAGTGTACACATATGTATTTAACTTACTTTTCGTTATTATTATATTATTTATATTTCACGAACACGGGCTTAATCTGAAGAATATTTTATACAATATGAAAGTTCACATTCATTCGGAATAACGTTCCAATAAAAATAAGTTATATACAGAGAACTGTAGCGAGTATACTATCACAAAATATTTATTTCACTTCTTGGCTTGCGCAGTGCTATGCATAATGTATTTTTGCGTCTTGCACTAAGCAAACATTTTTCCAACAAATTTCAAATATTAGCCTCAGTTACTTAAATTACGTTGACTTAAATACGGATACTTAAGTATGACTAAATTCTTTAAATCTAATATTTTCCCTTCATATTCTGGAAATTCTTTAAGTTCAAGTGAGCTGCACAACTTACAGCTGAAAACTAATTTAAAACTCCAAGAGCGTACCGAGGCTGGTAAATGTGTAATAAGCAGCTTTCTGAAACATTTAGGTGCAAAAAAATTAAAGTTTTTGAATAGGTACTGAAATAAAATTTCTTTATTATATCCGAGAGAGGTTGACCGAGTCGCGCTCACGATATTACAAATGTAAGAATTTTATGAAAACAATTTGTCGCTGCGATAAAATCTAGATCATGCTGCATCTAAACATCACAAGCCCTACACATATGAAGTTATAAAATATGCAAACGTAGAAGAGATTTTTATTATGAGTCGTAAGGATTAGATGCGTATAGCAACATTTTTATCCGCTGGATACATGTAATATTAAAACAACAAAAACATCTTGTTAAAAAGGGAAGTTTGCAACGTGGAAACTATTAAGTAGTTTCTTTTGAACTACGTTAACTAACAACCGATCTTTAGATACGCGGCACGATAATTTTTTCCCTGTGTTTACTTTTTAAAGTCTTGATAATAACACTAAGGTATGCTTTTAATTGCTCTTAGAACCTTGTTTCTAGATTGCAATTAAACAGGAAGGTTTAAAATATATTTGTATTAGTTTCTCCCCATGAGAACGTCTTCCATAACAAACAAAATTTATGGTGCTTCTAAAGAATGAAAAGACGAACAAATTAAGTTGCCTTGCAATTTATATTTTTCCACACGATAATTTTTGGCTGTGTCTCTCTTTGACAAGCAGTATATTATCTAATGAAAGTTTCAAAAATTATGTTCATTATTACGTAGTTTAGATAATATATAGCTGTACTTATCTATATTTTAGTTTTACTCTATCTCTTCCATCGACGACAACGCGACGTACTCGCTACTCCCGCGGGCCTAGCTAGATTTCCTCATTACTCTTCGCCAAGAGCATTTTCCCTATCACCAGCACTTTCCTGATGTTCTCAATCCCTGTTCTATCCCATAGTTACGACCCGATAACCCACAGCGGCTACGACAGATCAACGACTAAGAGCCGTACCCACTACCTCTGCGGGCTAATGTAGTTGGATTTACACATTACTGTTGGTTAACTATTCGTATTTTCCCCATCACCAGCACTTTCCTGCACCAGCAGGAATACTCAAACTCAATCGTAGCATTTATTCCTGGTATTCTTACATAGTTTCGACGACGCGGTTGGCGCAGTGGTAAAGTGACTGTCTACTGAGCCGACGGTCCCGGGTTCGATCCCCGGTCAGGGCAAATATTTGTGTGATGAACTCAATTATTTGTTCTTGGGTCTGGGTGTTATTATCTATATAAGTATTTATTAAATATTATATTTATCGTCGCCTAGTACCCACAACACAAGCCTTAATTGAGCTTACTGTGGGAGTAGGTCGATTTGTGTAATAATGTCCTATAATATTTATTTATTTATTTATAGTTACGACCCGATAACGCACGGTGGATACGGCACGATCGACGACTACGCGCCGTACCCGCCGCTGCCGCACGGCACGCACGGTACCCACGGTACGCACAGTACGCACGGTACACACAGTACGCACGGCAGCCACGCAGGCGACTACGCGCTGCGCTCCTCGCAGACCCCCTCGCGGCAAGACTACTGCTCCGACCCGTACGCGTCCGTGCACAAGCCGAAGAAACGGATGGACCAGCATATCGGTGAGTTCTTTATTATTATTTGAACGTTTAACAAAAATAATGATTCGAAATGCAATGCGATTTCTATTACAAATACAGTGTTTAAAGTACATGGTTCAATAATGTAGACAATATATTATGGACATCATATTAGCATAGAAGATATAACTAAAATAATAGTCCGGGATACATCGCCCATTTTTGCAAGTGATTACTATCAAGC
>CAJQZN010019533.1:0-11864 GCA_907164685.1 Colias eurytheme | reverse complement strand
ACTATGAGGAATTCTATTGTAAAAACGTATACCTTGGCCCATAAATACAAACATAATACAAGGCAATGTATTGAAGGAAAGTACACTTTGATTGTTTCTGTAAATATACTATTATCTTTTATCGTTGAAGTTTGTCACTTAAATATATATTTAATGATCTAATATTTATACTACTAAAACTTATAAAGACGGTAATATTTAGTAGTCTTTTTAAAGCTGGCTTTGCACGTGAAGGAATTGTTAACTATTAATTTAATTAAGCCTAACTTCTAACTTCCTAAGCACTTTGTGTATTTGAAGTATTGTTAGTGCAGCTATATCAAAACGAAACACGTTCAAGATTTATTATTTAAAAGGCAAAGTATTAACTTATAAGACAAATAACATAAGCTAAGAAGTAATCTAAGCTTTCTTTACCTTCCCAGTAATTAAGAATACAAAACGAATAGGAATCTAAATAAAGTATCATAGGTATCTAACTATCGCCATTTTCATTATCAGATTTTCCCTTTACCATTCCAAGCCGTGTGAACGTGACCAATTTGAACGCATCACGATCGCCCACAATCACTCATAACTCAATCAACCAAACAATACCTACGTCGAACAGATACAAAAAAGCACCCCCGTACGTCCGGTCAGCTTTACACTGACCCCAACCCTTTCGCTGAGAACAAATATGATTAACCACAGGGGCATGTGCTGACCACCCGCCAATTACCGGATTACTAACGCTGCAATTACTTAAACACGACTTCGATACAAGAGCCATGGAACATTTTAACTAGCTTAATTATTACCAAGGTCTCTAGTACGAAACTATTTTATTTTTAACTAAAATCTTAAAAATTGTCAAAATTGGATGGTACCAACTGCAACCGGAAAGCACTAGCTTTCAAATCAAAAGTTCTGAGGTAACAAACCCAAAAAATAGAATCTCCTCGTTTTTTAAAGTCAGTTAAAAATTGAAAATCAAGAGTCTCCGCCCTTACGAGGAAGTAGCAGAAACATGATAACCCGAGTTTCATACGAGCAGCGAAATAAACAATAATACCCAATTACAAGATTACCGCCGCTACGATTACTACAACACGACTCGGCTGAGAGCCGCTGACATTGCTTGTTGCTAATGCGATACATTCCCACGTTGTTCATGCGGTAAAATTAATTTATTAACGTGCTATTTGATTGACATGAGCGTCTGTACATGTGAATTTATTTATTTTTGGAGAGAACTGTAATAATTGCATTTTGTGAATCACGAAATGTCCAACTATGATAATTTAGACGCTTACAATTTCAATGAAATTTCAACAGATTTGCGTATTTCATTTAACTGTCCTTTTGTATCCTGATGTAATAAATATACTCGAGGAAAAAAAGTATTATTTAATATTACTTACCTATACATTTTACCACACCCTACCGTACAGACACAAGCCCAATAAACGCGTAACAAAATTCACCATAAAATCACGTATTCCATCTCTTTGACTACAATTTGCATTATGTTCAGGTATCATTATTCAGATTCATACAGTCCAGTTAGCTGGTAATTGTTATTCACTTGCACCAGGATTTGTAATCAAAACAACGATCACAATCAATTACTGCGGTTACAAAATGCGAGATTACCAAATGATAATAATACGCTAGAGCCAGCTCTATGTAAAATCATTATTTTCTTACTTTGCCAACTCCTCGCCGTACTTTAATAAACTTGGATAAAAAATACATAATTCGTATACGAGATTGATATCTCACCTTACTTAGGTGGCTCCATCTAGTTTTCGATTATTTAAACTAAACAAAGCTTGTGCTATCCATAATCCACATTACAAAGTACATATTGACATTCAGAATGTATAAATAAATAAATACATCTACTTTCCCTATACGAATGTCAATACAGTTATTTATTGAGCCAATAATTTTGATTGTTCAGCAAACAAAAGATCTATGTTATGATAAATTATTCAAACAATATCTGAGTGCAATGTCTTAAAATCAATAAATTTATTAAAACTGTATTTAATTATA
The DNA here is from genome assembly GCA_907164685.1 of Colias eurytheme. Classification (NCBI taxonomy): domain Eukaryota; kingdom Metazoa; phylum Arthropoda; class Insecta; order Lepidoptera; family Pieridae; genus Colias; species Colias eurytheme. The sequence continues at coordinate 9,824 of CAJQZN010019533.1, read as the reverse complement.
AAATTAGTTATAGCCCGCAGCGTTGCTTGATACATAAATGTATTTTTTTACACGTCACAATATATCCCAAAAAATTGGCAGTAACTGTTACAAAAAGAGCATAAAACATCTACATATATACCTACATAAGAATAACATTATAAATTCAAAGAAAGCAAAGCTTGCGGTAAACGTAACCTTACAGTACCTACAATCTACATGCCAGTTACTTTTCATAAAACGCGCAAATTTCATTAAACCGGCACTTACATAACCCGAAACCTTCATATATGAATGGGTCCCCGCTGAAACGTTTTTTGCTAACGAATGCACGCTAAGCCCCGGTTAATACCCGCGCGGGGTCCGGGCGGAGCGGGGGAGCGGGGGAGGGGGGGCAGGCTTCACACATTAGGACGACGTCCCCTCTGTTTAAACTGATTACACTTGTGTACCCAAATCAATCTCTGATTAAAGCGATCAAAATAGCAATCAAACGGAATGTACAATAGTTATGCTGCCAATTATTGCGATTAACGTTAACGCGGTTAAATAGTTCGACATGTAGCTGGCTAGCTACGGATTACTATAATATGCTTTGAGCACATTTCATTAATGATGTACACGTTTAATGGATATTTATGTAACGTTTGCGGGGAAAGAGACAGAATATCATTGTATGTGTGACCTATATATTATATACCTTTTCTAAACTTGTCTGTAAATGTCCACGATAACGGGAAATTCTTGACTAGTGATATTATAAACATTATCAAATATCAACTCTGTATGAATCTTTAAATATACTAGTATCATCTTCAAACACTTCTTGTATGAACAATCTAAACCTAAACAACTATAATCTTTTTACTACTTTTAAAAACCATAATTTAAAAAAACTATCATATCTCTATTTAAAACAATCCTAAAACCATGCAGTCAATACAGACAATCTGTTAACAATATGCCAAGAATTAAACACCCAAGTAACATCCACACGAACACAACAGAGCACAAACTTATCCAAGCTGCTGAAGCTGATTATTTTCCAAACAATAAATTCACTTGTGCACGCAGCCTACGTTTAGTTAGTCGAGTTTGCGTCTCCCCCGGCGACTAATTTCCGTCTGAGCTCAGTTCCTTAATTGTTACAATTCCACTTAAATATTGTACATAACGTGAATTTCACGTGTGCTCGCCTCGTGGGCGTTTGCATAGGTTTGCATTTTGATCCGTGCACTGTGCCCAGTGCAGTGTGCACGCCGCCTTAGGGGCTTCATGTAAGATTGACCGTAGCTCGTAGTGACTTAATATGGTTAACGTTTAGGGAACAGAACACGTAATAGACTGAATATAACAAGATGTTAAGAAATTTATCCATTTTTTTATATTGTGTGGAATTTTATAATACCTTATTCTTTACATTTGATCCAAATATTTGAATCAATGAAATGCTCCGTTACAATAAATAGAATTAGCATCTAACTTGTTTAAGAAATGTCAGCTGATATCAGACTAAATTATGCGACATAAAGTGCTTTGCACCTAATTTGGACACTAACTCTATAATTCAGTCTAGTTCAAAATGGATATATAGTCGTTTACTCTACAGAAACAGGACATTTTAAGCAATCCTAGACGTAGAGCTACATACAAAATTCTCGAATTAAACTACTTCTTTAATTGTAATCACGTTACTCAGCAAAATAGCGCATTATAAAGCGCTCCATGCAAATTCCGTAAGCGAACTTGAAGTGACACTCGTCTACTAGGTATGTGTTACAGTTATATAAATTGTCGCCAACTTTTTGTGAGACGATCCACATACCGCGCCGAACTCTGACGCATGTGTTTATAATGCGCTACATACCTGTAACAAAATAAGTGTATTGTTAATATTTCAGTTTATCAATAAATAAGACATAACAAAGTTTTTGTAGTCTATTGACGTATATTTGCAATTTCACACTCATTATGGTATGCATCATACAAGCTATTATCGAATTGTTTTCGACGAAGAATTAATATTTATGAAACGGTTAATGGCATTGGCTTTTAAAAAAACGATTACTTACACAATCATAATTACAACTTTAATAACATCGAAAATGACCAAAACAAAAACGGCATTTACACTACCTAAGTCCAAAGCTACAATAACCAAATAAACAATGTATCATCCAGTAACACAAGTGAAAATAGAAAACATTGGTCGATGTATTGAAAATCTATCGCGTCGGTACCACGCCGGTACCTTCCTTACCAACGGCCTTGCTCACTTGACCTTTTGTTTCATCGCTGCCGCAATGCAATCTAGCCATTGTTGCCATTTTCCTAATTAACCCATTGACCACCGTAAGGCCCGATCGGGGCGCGACACAATAGATTTTCTATTGTGTCTGTGATTCCGAGGACTGATGGATTAATCTTTACATTACTACCTATTGTTTGATAGAGTACAATTTTAATATTTAAAAACCAAGTTTAATAATATAATTTTCCGTCAAGGTCTAAAAGGACAAAAAAGAATCACGCAGTGTATATTTTATTTAAATAAATTTATAATTCACAGATAAAATACAGCTTCGTGTAACACAAAAGCTTTCAACTATAAATAGCACAAAGGTATTATCACACAATAAGACTAAAACTAAACTTAGTGTAAATTCTCATGTAGGTGGATACGATACCAACCTTTGCCTTTTAAATACATTTAGAAGTAGGCATAACAACTTGTAAATAATTCTTCTAGTTTATATAGTTGATACTTTTTCAGACATTGAGGTTAGTGTTTCACCTTTCTACTCAGGCTAAATAAACGTAGTTATTACTTGTGGTAGGTGTACCTTTGTATTGGACATGATCTGTCTAATATGTTATCGAAAACATTTGTTTGTTTTTCTTTTCAGAACCACAACAATTTGTTCATCGTATCAAAACTAAATTATAAGACATGTACCTATTACACACAAATTAAAATGTAAGTACATAATTTATGATGCTTAATCATTAGCCATCTGGTTTCCATATTTTGTGTTATTTATATAAAATGTATGTCTATTCTGAAATGCCACTACGATAAACCATACTTATACCCATGTATAACTGTTTAGAACCATAATATAATCATTAAATAAGACAAACAATTAGAGATACAATTAATGAACGCAAATACGATGCAACTCCATTTACCTACGTAACTCAATAGCATTCGCAAGTGTATGTGACGTGTAGCTGCACATTTTGCGCTTACCTAGTACAAATTGTGTGGTTCATATGTTGATTAATAAAATTTTTGTTAATTAACAAAAACGAAATTAGATTAACATAAAGTAGACTGTTCCTATAAATTATAAGTGAAAAATGAATATATGTAGTTTAAAAAAACACGCTTTAGCTCATGAAATTACTGTATTGTCAACGATCATTGATAAGTGTACAAAGTTTGAATTAAATCTGTCCGCTAAAAGTTGTTCAAAATCGATTCTAAAGAAGTCGGTTACATACAAACATACAGCGTGAAGCTTAAAACGATCGATTACGACGATCTTTTTTATATCTATAAAAGCTAGATATAAATTAAAGATCGTCGTCGTCGAAGAGAGTCGTGTAAATGGTTTTTTTTTTGTAGATTTTCTGAATAGAACATCGATTGGTTTAAACAAGAAACGTATAATCCTTTATTAGCTCCTGCGTACCTACTCCCACGGGGCTGAGTGCTCTCATTCTAAATTTGAACACGTACTTAAACTATAAGTTATAACCCACTACTAATTAGCCAAAAGTGTAAGAATTTTGTTTTCTTGTAAAACCAACGCCAAATACACTTAGAAGATTTTTACTGCATACAATTACTGTATTTATTCACAAACGTCACTTTCACAACTACGCACTGCCGCACTACCGCACCGCTGAACCGACGCACCGCACCGGGCACGGCACAATAAACAGGAATCGCTAATTCCCAGCACGTGTACTTGACGTTAAATGGCAACACAGTGCTTCAGTTTTAACAACATAATGCCTGCGTTAAGTTTCCTCGTGGTGTACGCCGTACGGTACGTTGCTTACGTCACAACATTAGTAGAATTACGTCACACGTCTAGTTGTTGATACGATTAATTATTTAAAGACGAAACTAATTGTAATATAAACTTTGTAATGAAATAAATATAGGTATGTATGTATTTTATTTTATTCTATAAATAATATTCCAAATAGCCATGTTTTCAGTTTGCAACTAGAGATCCATTTACAGAAAAAATATTTTTATCGCGAATATTAGGTAGGTACATGTATTTTATGTTTCGAAAAATAAACATGGTTTTAGAACGAATACATAATTCTTAGACCTAACATATTATGTTATGTTGTAGGTACGTACAATTATTTAATTTTATTTGATGAATTATTTATACACATTTAATCACACCGAAACAACAACACATCAAACAAACAAATCAAACAAAATATAATTAACGACACGCTTAGCAAACTTTGTAAAAGTAACCATCGCCGAGGCGCTTCGCAAAAATCAACGCACCGAAACTTTTAATAGCTTTTCAAAATTCAGTGAAATTATTATCAAAGTTCAATACGCGTGGGTCCAAATCAGCGTGACGTATGCCCACATGGGGACTCATCACAACCCGAGTCTTCGCCGGCAAGATCTCACCTTTAAAGGGTACAGATTGTATCTCCCTTGGGCGTGGGCGGGAGCCGGCATCGCCGATTAGCTATGCAAAACCAATTAATTTATCAAAAGCTAATATATGGCGTATCTCAGTGGATCTTTGCGTCGGTAAAGCACCTTGATTAGCTCGGTCTAATTAAGAAACGCTAAGTGTGTGCTGGTTTATTTGGTTATGTCAAAAATCAACGAAGGTAAAATTTAATACGAATACATAATATCACAAATAATAGTTTATATTAACATCTCATAAGCAAACATAATTTTGACAGATATAATAAGACGACGTTTGATAAGCGAACGCTTACTAAAATTAATTAAAAAATTACTTTACTTAATTAAATTAAAAATAAAACTGAACCCCATTTGGACCTTACCTAACCTAGCTACCAAAATCACTACAAACAAAACAACAGCCAGTTTACATCAATCTCATTACTGAAGCAATATAACCTTCGAATTATAGTAAAAAAAGTGCTAGATCGCTTGTAATCCTAATGCATTCGAAATGCTATACCAGAAACCGTTCTAACTCCGCTGCTGAATAAGAATGAGGTCAAATTGGATCAGGGAAGATAACATCTCGTACCGTAGCGTCAACAAAACAGATACACGTCACTTCTATACCTACAGTGAAATTGTGAAATATGAAAATTGACCAGATTGATTTGATGCAAAAAAAAATTTAGCTACGATTGAAAAATATTAAAAAAACTTGTCCAAATTGTTTGTTGCTATCTATAGAGATACTATTCCATTAGGAACTTTCCCTTGTTGAGGCCGCTATTCAAAGTAGGCATTGTTTATTTTTTAATAACCATTAATTTTTTTAAATTGTTTAAATAGTAAATTTCTGTTTAAGGAATTAAATATCGATACGTTTCTTTATGTATACAGATCCCCCAATTTTAATATCCCAAATAGTTCCTAATTAGATATTATTTATTAAACTATTAAATTAATTATATATCTAAATATATAATTAATTACTTTGTTTATTATAACTGTAAATTATACTTAGTTACCTACGTTGTCGGTACACAAATCAGGCGGGCACATATGCTTCATGTTTTCGTCTGATGGGAAAAAATAAATGTAGATTTCATGCAAAAACCGTACAATATCAAATCGTTGTTTACGATATTTTATTTCAATAGTATTCGGTTTAATATGTTTTAACTATAGGTAGAAGAGATAATATTATTATGGTGATAACAAATAATAATAACATAGGTAATAAATAATGTTTTAAAACGTTATATTATTTTAAATACTCGTTTTAACGGTAATACATTATAATTAGTCCATTAGGCATCAGTACTAAATACACTTAATTAAGGCTATTTAAACACTTAAGGAGCAGAAACATCATTACAATAAAAAAGTAAAAGACATGAAATACAACGCCACTGGATAGCCTAATTAAAAAGCCGACTGCCATTCCGCGTAAACTTATAAGACTAAAATATAGTTGCTCTAAAATGTCTCTCAGTCTGCGAATCCGGTCAAGACAACAAAAAATAATCACTACCGATTCCAAAGTATGGCAGAAATTCGCTCTGACACGCACGCCCAAGTGAGCGGCCCCTTTATTTGACAGCAAATTAATAATCACTCGCGAGACCGGAACGACGTAACGCCCGCCGCCAACAATACAACATGGACTCTGTAATGAGGGCGATAAAGTCTCGTGTAAACATTCGAGTCCGCACAAACGGTCTTATGCAATTTTAATCCTTAAGTTTGGCGACATTGAAGCTCAAATCGAGCACCGGAACGGAGTTAATAGGATGTAATTTATCCGGGTTTAAACGCAACGTTGCCGCACCGGGCCTGGCGAGACGGAGACGCTCGCTCGGTGGCCGTGTGAATGAAAAAGACGAGTATGTTTTTACGATTTCGCGTAGTATTCATTAGTGGAACGGGCAGATCGCGGGCGCGCCACCGACGCCGTATTGTGGATTGGCGCTGCATTTTAAAAGGTACTAAGCGGCGTTTCGCATTAATTTTCAGGAAGATGTGAAATTCACATCGCTCGGCTCGACAGTAAATAGCTTTCAGCTTGTTTCACGGTTGCCGAATGTCGTGTGATCAACGTTTTGACAACGTTATAGCGTTAGGAATTAGGCCTATAGCCTCGTGCCAACCGCTCGCAGCGAGATGTGTTTAACAATTGTTGTTTATACTTGTCAAATTACTTTTACTAATTCACGTACGATTAAAAATTGTAATAACCAAATGATTACTTAAATTATGAAGTATATTTTCCTTAAATACAATAGCCGTCGAAATGTTAATGTGTTAGCTAACTCGGCGTTCATTTGTGCGATAAGAAAGTATTTATAAACAATGGAGGTTATTTCGCGTCCAATGCACGCATGACTCGTTGATATAGTTATGAAATTTAAATAACTCTATTATTTTTACATGCTATGCCTTTAGATTTGTTACCACAATCGTGATTCGTTGCCAAGTATTTCTCGTTAACATCTCTTAAAAATGCATTTGTCTTGCTATTCCTTCCGCGGTCTAACGGCGTCGTTTTACGAGCTAAAAGTAAAATAAATACGGGGTCAAGGATTTTTAAACAAAACCTTTTGCTCTTGGAATATCTATTATTTTCCGTATTTCATCGTTGACGTTTGAGGCGCATTTAAATTTCTCTAAAGAAGAAAAAATACTTTTTATCTTTGCAGAATATTATTACGATCTCAGTACAAGTGTGAACATCGTTATATTTTTCACTCATCTCTTTTGTTTATTTTAAAATGATAATCAAAACTTTATATTCAATCAGGAAATAATCGTCGCTCTTATCGTAAATAACAAAGAATCACTATACAAAAATAGCTGTACATTCCTAGTTCCTACATATTTAAAAAAAGAAAAAAAAAATCCTTGTTCAATCCATCATTTTCCAATTGTCTCCACAATCACACATCCAACGCACACATAAACTTAACCTAGTGCAATTAATATAAACCTAATAAGCAATTACATCTTAAAAATCCAATAAGCAAGCAATAAGACAACAATGGCAATCGATATCGGGCAGCTATCGAGAACCATTCATATGTGATTAACGCATTACTCACACGACCTACATAAACCATGTACCTACGTATCCTATAACGATGCACTTAACCCACTAATATTATTAATTATAAAGTTATATACCAACAAAGTGTTATGTTACGTGATCAGTAAATCAATCACAGCTGAATCAATCGTGATAGGTACATTTTTATGGATGACTAGATTTTCACCCGCGGCTTCGCCCGCGTTTGCAAAGGAAAACCCGCATAGTTCCCGTTCCCGTAGGATTTCCGGGATAAAAACTATCCTATGTATTAATCCAAGTTACCCTCTATATGTGTGCTAAATTTCATTGTAATTGGTTAAGTAGTTTTTACGTGAAAGAGTAACAAACATCCATACATCCATACATCCTTACAAACTTTCGCCTTTATAATATGTATTAGATACATCTATACATCTATACAAATATTATAAAGAGGAAAGGTTTGATTTTTTGTTTGTTTGTTTGTTTGTATGAATTGAATAGGCTCCGAAACTACTTGGCAGATTTGAAAAATTCTTTCACTGTTGGAAAGCTACATCATTTCTGAGTGACATAGGCTAGGTTTTATCCCGGAAATCCCACGGGAACTTGAACTATGCGGGTTTTTTTTTTGAAAACGCGGGCGAAGCCGCAGGCGGAAAGCTAGTTTTATTTATAAAACCTAACAATTGGCTTTTTCTAATTGTCTTTGTTCAAATAATCTGATTGTTGATACTTCCACACAAAGTTGTGACGAGTTACTAGGAATAAATAAATGTACGTTCATTAACACTCGAAAACACGTCACTTTGAAAACCGTTAATTAAACTATTGCCTTGCAATTTCACGAGTTTCGGCAAATTAATAAATAATAGCTTTCGCTCGCGGCGGAATTTTCATAACATGTTCAATATTCCGAATCGGATATCTGTACCAAATAATTAGTTTAATGCATCATTTGTTTTAATAAAATTTAATAATGCTCTTGAAACATATGTTTACATACAGCGTGCAATAAATATTTGATATTGCAGTTTGTTTCCATGCATAATATTAATTTACGTACCTACCTACAATAGGGGCATAAAATAGGAATAGCAACAGTTAAATAGATTGTGAATGGTCATACATAATAAATTATATTCATACTAATAAATTATCAAGACGAATTAATTCAAAGCTCTTCATTATAAACTCAAAACCTTTTACCAAATTAATTAAATCAACCACCGGATTAAAATTTAAAACAGATACAAACCGAATAAAAACTTTATTCCAAACATTTTAACTACAAACTAAAAAAATAAACTAACAAATTAGACAAAACACAAACTACATTAGTCACTCACAGACAACAACAAATATTATAATTAATTAATGCCACCACATTAAAACAGTTCTCAGTTGAACGCGAAAGTATCGCAATATTCTCGAAAGTGCCGCGATTCCCGGTAACTTTAGATTAGTTGGTTCATTTATGATTCTTATGTACGTACACCTACTAGCTACCAGCTCGATCCAACCTTGAGTTTGCAGCGTTAACTAGAAGCCACTAAAACGACTTTATACCGAGAATTCACTATACACTGCAGAACTGCACGTGCTTTAAATCCAGGAACAATTATAATAGGGATGTAACGATACCGATATCGATACCGATATATCGGCCGATATATCGGCAAGCCGATATATCGGTATCGCCGATAATAAATCAACCGATACCGATATTTTTTTTATTAAATTCTTCCTTTTCTTTTATGTTTTTGCATTGTATTCATTCATATTGTTTTATTTCTGTTTCTGTAATAGTGTTAAGGAAGAGCGGTACCTCCTGACACAAGCATTTTATTTGCTTACTAGGAGTGTTCCAATCACTAATTAGTTTATGTAAAGGAAAGAAATAAATAATTTTGAATTTTTTGAATTTTTAACGTGATAAAGTTTTTAAAATCGTTTTAGTCGGGTGACATGTTCATAAACTTGTGTCACACCAAAACCTCACGAGCGCGATTGCAGGTATAACGAGAGAGAGACGGACCGATCTCCCGTTTCATCTCGAGCGCTGCCACTGCATTATGTTATCACGTAAACATCTCG
>CAJQZN010019532.1:0-18867 GCA_907164685.1 Colias eurytheme | reverse complement strand
TTGTATCCTGGAATCAGATAAATTTAAAGTCAATAACGTTCAAGATAGAATTCGAGGACAACCACTGAAAATAAGTAATATCGACTTAAATGAAATACACTTCAACCACAGCCTTGAAAATCATGTAAAGTTGAATTCAATAAATTTGGAAGATCTGCATAAGATTCATACTAAGGTACTGATGCAAGCACCGATTGAACTAGAAAAGGATACATCGACGATATACCATACCACTATCCCAATTTATACATTCCTTTTGGGCACTTTACTACTTTTCGCAACTTACAAAGTAATCAGTTATAAGAAGGTTATGTGCTGGAAGAATCAAGACGACCCTAATACAAAGACGGAAGATCAAGACAGTCAAAATTGTACCGAATCTTCGCCAGGACCACAGTTTCCAGCAACATTTTATCACACCGTGCTCAAATAGTTGCTGGTCTTCGGGGGGAGGAGTTACGCCAACGGATCCCCAAGACATTGCTGCGTCGACGTTTCACACGGGAACGTATTGTGCGGACATAGCAGATTCCATTGGCGCAACGTAATTTTAAGTTTTCATTTTATATTCAATTAGCTTTATAATTATTAATTGTTAAGACTTGCATCGAGCAAGACGTATTGTAATAAGTTTATATTAAAGTATTTCTAAGTGAATTCGTAGTTTTTTTTGGGGCCTCCGGCTGTCTGAAACATAATTAGCGAATCGTTTGTTATTGGCTGCCTTTTGTGTAGTTTGTAAACCCGGCAAATATTTTGTACAACCTTTTCTCGTCTTTTGAGGTTAGAAATAAAAGAAATTTTAATACTAATGGATGGGGAAATTTATTGTTAAGGATCTTTGTTGGGTTTGGAAGAGAGCTTATCTGTTGTTTGTAATTGAAGGAATTCATTATAAAGTATTAGGTCAAAAATCCTTAGAAAATAAACTGGAATTAAAGTACATATTTGTTTATATTAAATGTGAAAAGGTGGTATTTGTGGTTAAAGGAGTGTATTTAAAATAATATTAAAGTAGTGTATTCATTCTTGTAAAATAATTTTATTTTAGCTCTAGTAGACTTGTGGCCATTTAGAATTAAGTACGTTATTATGTTCTGATTTCCAATAAACACAATTTATACTTAAACTCAGTTTATCTAATCTTAAATAAAAGCGAAAGTTTGTATGGATGTTTGTTACTCTTTCACGTAAAAACTACTGAACCGATTACAATGAAATTTAGCACACATATAGAGGGTAACTTGGATTAACCTATAGGATAGGTTTTATCCCGGAAATCCCACGGGAACGGGAACTATGCGGGTTTTCCTTTGAAAACGCGGGCGAAGCCGCGGGCGGAAATCTAGTTGGAAATGAAGTATTTACTTTAATTCTCGTAATATATGTATTTACATATATTACGAGAATTAAAGTCAAGCTCAAACATTTAACTATTTGACTATTTCTAGAAGCACTTTCAGTTTTAAAAGAAAATATTCTTAAAACAACTGCAGCTGAACATAACTATCATACGTGCATTCGCTCGAGCGTCAGATATTGACTGAGTCCAATGAACTAATAAACTAAATAACTAATTATCACAGCAGCTTGGTCAGTTCAGACACAGAGAGGAAGCTTGGCTGAGGAAAATGGCAGTACACGCGCGTTTTCTTAGCCAAGCCACTTCCACACTGACTGACCGAGAACTGCTTCGCGCGCAAAATGCATCGCGAGGCCGCTCGCTCTGTGTGAAGTCGCCTTATGAACATAGCAGAACTATCACGTCAGACAGGACTAATACTTTTACATAATTGGAAGCTATAAAATTTATACGGACTCCAATCACATCAAAATTGTTAATTCTGCATTTGGTTAAAAAGCCAGACTGATATGACATAATATTATTAAAACAACTGCATCTGCACATGACTCCCGTACGTGCATTCGTTGGAGCATTCAGGCCCAGATATTGAATGATGTGGACTGCGACCTGACCTACATTACTTCCGAAATCTGGCACTGCGTGAATCCAAGTGTTAATGCCGTATTTCTTACTTAAATTCACATTGGAGATAAACGGATAAGTTTAAATTGCATTTTATGTGTATTAAACGAATATATATAAAGAAGAAAGTTTTTTATTTTGCACCATTTTTGAAAAGAAAGTTACTAGGAGAACACCGTAGTGATATAGATAAATATTTACTTTTATGCCAAATAAACGATAGAGCCAGAGCAAGTGGTTTATTATGTACGTATTTTCATTGATAGGTTATCTTGTTATCATGTTATACATTTTCTTTAGTTAGAAACTAGATGGCGGAACACGAAACATATTAATGATTTAGAGTAGTTTAGATATATATTATGAGATATTTTTAGAGTATTTTTTATAGCGAAATAAGCAAGGGTGCGACGTAAAAAGCCCTTTTCAAAACCAACAAAGAACTTTACTAAAGCTAAAGGGATGTAATTTTGACAAACTGCAGTATTTTAGTAAAGTTTTCTAGGGTTCAATATTTATTAAATTTTCTAAAAAAACCAATCCGATCGTATCGTATAAATAATTCAACAAAATATAATGCACAAGGCTCAAATAAATATACTGTGAATACCAGACGTCTGGTAAGTTTTGCATGTGACTTATATCTTTAATAAGTAACTGCTTGACCCCTGTTGAACCGTTAATAAACTTAGATTAAAAACTAAAGGAATAAAGTAGTATTTTACTGTTGAATTAGTTTTAAACATTGTTGATATTGTTTTTGGCGAATTATCTATTAAAATATCGGTGAAGTGCGAGTCAGACTTTGACAGCGAATTCAGAAAAAGGTTCCTAAACGTTATGTACGTACGTACGAAACACTAAAAAGTATAAGTATTACATAAAAAATTTCTTCTTAATAATATTGTAATTATAGATACAATTCAAGAACCAATATAAAAACATAGTATTAACTATATTGAATAATAAAACTAAATTATTATAATGTTTTAACATCTAAATTATTAGTCCTATTTACATCCCTAAGCAAATACAAAAGCGCTTTCCTAAAACATTGCCAGTTTAATTATTTAACCGATGCATTAGTACATTAGAATACTAATTTGCAGATATGGCCTGCATCACACATGCGCGACATCGGTCGATGGTCCATAGGTCAGAGGTTACTTTGATGTCTTATAGCAGTAATATTTCCAGTGTGGAATAGTAATGGCACTAGATGACCTGTAACATAGCGTTGTAAGACAAGAGCAGGAGAACAACCATGATTTCTTTTAGAAGTATAATTTCCAGTATGGAAAAGTGATAGCGTTAAATGATCTTTATAGCGCTGTCCTTTTTCCACATTGGAAGTAATACTGCTTTTAGACATAATGGTACTTAGATCAGGGGGTTTCCACTTTCCATGTTGAATTATAGCAGTATTATTTCCAGTGCGAGAAAGTGATGGCGCTATACCTAGCCTATCTATCGCTGCGTTTTTCAAAACTGGAAATTTTACTGCCTTATAACATCGCGGTACCGGGGTTACCATGCTAGCAGTGTTAATTCCACATTGAAAATAATACTGCTTTAAGAACTGGTACGTAGGTCAGGTGCTCGAAATATCTGACCAATTTGAAGTTTGGGAATCTGATTGCTCGGCATTTTACTTAACAAGCTACACTGCTACAGTCTACACGTGTATCGGAATTTGATCTTTTTATTATTCAGCGAAAAGGCTAAAGGGGATGTAATGTGAGACGATAACTTTTAATTGCTTTTTCGTTTCCCGTACACAGGGCGGGACGGTTTAAAAATTTTCAAGGATTTGCCAGTTTTGGGTATTATGCCAGAGTGGAAGTTTTTTGTTACGAAGATGTTATTTTTAGCCTTGTTATAGAAATATTGGAACGTTTATTTAGACAATTTTTTTTTGTTGTGTTAAGAATATAATATGGTATTGTCGCATTCGGTAGTAAAATTATACGACTAGAAAAAGAACAATATTTTCAAGAATTCCTTTTTAAAGTTTAGCGAGTAAAGTCCATATTTCTTCCAATGGGGAAAGATTTCAAACAGTCACCTGTGGCCATCAAACAAACTACATTTCAGTTGTAACTCTTGAAGCGCTTCCCACTGTATGATAAATCTATTAGATAAAGATGAAATTAGATGCATATTGATTACCGAAACCTACGTAGATAACCTTTCACTTGTCAACCTCCAACATCGTTAAGTGCTCACGTATTCAACCACGAATTTGCTATGAATATTAAACCTATAATTACGATATAGATTATCAAGTTCATATTGTCAGTCTTCTTAGAATATATCTTGATACAATATATTATAGTTAATTCTAAATTTTTACCTTGTATTAGCCGCTATGCTTTTACCGACGGAAAAATATGTTTAATGTTAATAGATACTTTGTCCAGATGTTTTCAAAAGCACTTCTGCCATTTGTTGCCTGCTAAAGAGTTTTCATTTAATATTTTCTATGTTTTTTATCATACATAATCGTTTTTACAATTACATAATTTCGATAATTTACACGTTAATTCTGATTCATGCCTCAGTTTAAAAATAACAATATGCTTACTAACATAAAAAATTGTTTATAATTTGAGGAGGATAAATTATTTTCTTCCAACCTCTGTTGGAATGTAACAGAGTTTTACAATTTTACAGCACCTGCAGCAAGAGAATTGATTCTAAAAATTAATAATGACCAGTTTTAAACGTTTTTCAGTGCTTTTAATAAAATTTATTAGAAATCCCGTTGTAAAAAATACACTTTTCCCGCGCGTTGCAGCTTTTATAAAATTTAATAAAGACCCATAATTTTGTACTGTAAATGGAGATTTTTATAGAGTTTTACGGTGATTGTTACGAAGAAAAATCGATTTTAGAAGCTTTCGCTTAACTGTTTCAGCATTATTTTCGTGTAAACAATTTGGTGGAATAGTCTTTATTACGCTTAAGTACTGTTTTCTTTCTACTTTATCAAGTACTTGTTCTGCCCTACAGTTTGCCACACACAACTTACAAAAAACGTAAACATTATAATATTATTTAAATGTTTCGTGATTCGTGTACAATAAAACCGTTGATATCAAAATGCAATGTCCAAGGCCGAAGCTATCTTTATGCCAAAAGTTTATCAAATTCGCTCAACCGCTTTACATAACATCTGATAATTCATCCATGTGATTATATTAATATAAGTAACATCTCTAATCTCATCTTTTTAACACCAGACATCATAGGAAATCGCATCCTATACATTTCATATTAACTAAAACTGATAAAAGCTTCCCGACATGAGTGAAATGAATTTTTCAACAAAGCCAGCCATTGTCTGGCAGTCTGTCACACACATATCGTTTCCCCCCTCACAATGCTTTTACTAACTGGCAAAAAAATTCAATAGACATCGGCTATTTTGTTTTTGGTTTCAATACTCGGGAATCAATTTGTTAACTTGCTCGATTATTTATTTATTTGTACAAGGTACCTTACAGCTATACATTAAATAGAACATATTTTTACAATTATATACGCCAATTACAAGGTACACCAATAACAATAAGATACAAATATTATAATTATTTGTTAACCTACCTGTATTAGATAATTTGATATGATTTTACCGACTTGTACTTATAAACTTAGTTTCTTCACAATATTAAGTCGATACGAAATCCATAATTAAATAACTGTATTGATTTGTATGGAATTTGCATATATGTACTTGCAAATGTTTCATCATACAAAAGTATGTACAACACATATTTGACTAGCTATTCTTTTATAGAAATCTAGCTGTGTCGTGTAAAGTGGAGGTTTACAATTCATCATATTTATAAATCGTTTATTTTATCGAGACGGTTAGTTGAACGCGTCTTGAGTCAATCTAAAATAATAGTATTTGTATTATAAAACACCGCTTAAATATCATATTCTCCAATATAGCGAAAACACGACTTCTCGATTGTACCGCTTGTAACTAACATCCTAACCTTATAATTAAGCTGCCACTTAACTAATGAAGCGTTTATGATATGAGATACATGTTAATATTGTGTAGATATTAGAGTAACTAGCACAGCTTCCAAAATACGATGAATAATTTAGGAACTAAGAGCACAGTCGTGACAATCCATACAAAGTAGCTAATTGCTTATTACAAGAGAAACATAGCCTTGATAATATCAATTTATAATAATTGCAAGGTTGTCATTTAACTTTAAATAAAACTGTATCATAATAATATTGCAAGTTGAATTTTACTTGTTAGTACCATCTACATTGTACATAATAAAAAAATAAATTTTTTTCAGTGACTCAATTTTGTTAGAAGTGCTATTCGCCTCCAAAGGCCCATGCACAGCAAGGTTTGGTAACTTTTGTTTACAAAAGATATACTTAGTCGGATGAATTAAATTTGTAGCTAAATTTTAATGTCACTTTTATAGTTTCAATAGATGTAATTGTAGAAAGGTATTACGTAGTATTACTACGCAAACTCCGCCTCCTCGGTACAGTGGTTGACGCGTGAGCGTAGAACCGAGGGGTCCTGGGTTCGATTCCCGGTGGAGACGAAGAAAAAAAAAAATGTCTCGGTCTGGCAGGACACAGAAGGCTGATCACCTACTTGTCCCTAAAGAAAATCGATCAGTGAAACAGATGTATGAATAATGCATCTGCCCCTTACCCCACTACGGGGACACGGGACTTCACACACACTACGCAAACTCAATAAAAAATATTATTCAATTAATTCATCTCTAATTAGGCCAAATTATATCCCGATAAATGACAAACGTAGTTACGCAATAATGCAGTAATTAGGAAATGATACTTAATAAGTGTATTTTTTCTGTATGGATGGATCTGGGAAAGCGAAGAACCGAATTCTTTATATTGTAAATATTTTCAATATGTTCCATCCATCAGTTAGCAAACAGAATTGAAAGAGAACCGTTTTTATTTTATTGTCATTCTTAATAAGCCAGTTGTCATTTGGAAATTCTCTTCGTTACGTCGAAATGCAGAGATTTTATTTATTTTTATCTACCGTAAAAATGTTTATAGATTAAAATTAATACGAATGATATTCTCGTAATTTCTGCAAGCCAGTTGGAAAAGGATGTTAGTATTGTTTTTTGTGCATACATCATAAAATTTAGTAAGATTATTTATAAATCAAAATAAATGGTTTCGACTAAATTTTGTTATGTTATAGAAAAGCTTTTTAAAAAAAAATTTACATCATTTTATATTAACACAAAGTACCAACAGATAACTATATTCTTTAACAATAATTAAAAAAAGGCTTTCCATCTAGTCCCAGTTTTTAAACATTTTAATATAAATCTAGAGTTAAATCTTGTGTTAAAGAAACATTATTAAATTACTTGAGTAAATAAATACACACTATAATACCTATAAAGTGCTCCGTTCTCCATAATAATTTCTCAGAACTGGGTAACAATCTCACACCTTTATCGATATATTAAGGGTCACTAACATCTCTACCATCGCGTCATTACAGTACAAATACCTCACGTGCAACTACTATAAGTATTATAAATGCGAAATTTTATGAGTATATCCATTCTTTAATGTATTTCATCTTTCGGATGTTTGTTACTCTTTCATGAAAAAACTGCTTGACGGATTTGGATGAATTTTACAGTATTCTAAGTTGCTATAGCTGTGCCCCGCGGCTTAGCATTGCACCGCTCCTATTGGTCTTGGCGTGATATCATCAATATTATCATATTATAGCGAGCCTTACTCGATAAATGGAAAATCTAACAGTGAAACAATTTTTCAAATAGGACCCGTGGTTCTTGAGATTAGCGTTTTCAAGCAAACAAACATGCTCTTCAGCTTTATAATAGTATAGATACATCAGAATAACCCATGTGATAAATAGACATAATAATTATTTATCTTGAAGGTTCGTCCGCGGGTGAAACCGCGCAGCGCAGCTAGTACCTACTTTACAATAAGCTCAAACATTGTACGCCAGACACTAAACAGTCTATAAAAGCACACTGAAGTTATTTTATCAAATATTATTTATGTTAATATAGCATATCGTATCTAAACAGCAAACCGAAGTCACGTAGCAAGCCCACCTGGCCGCCTCCGGTCTGAAACAAGTCATGAATATAACATGTCTCCCACACTTGCTTTGTCTTCCATGTAGCTTGTAGCGTGTTGCATTAATTGCTCGTTTGTTTATTTATTTATTAGTGTATTTTTAGATGTTTAGACGAGATAGTAAATCTGAAGAGAACTCAAAATTGCGATTTTGACAATGTGTTTGTATTTTTGGTTGTGTGAATGATGTGTGTGTGTCTTGATGTGTTGCGGCCACAATTGCAGCGTTATGAAGCAAAGTTTATTGTTTGGTATTACAGATGATGGTTAATTGTGAGTACCTAATTGCTCTTTGATTTTAAATAAATAGAGTCATTGCTCTTTGATTTTAATTAATCTAAAACTGTGTTTAGTACCTAATTTCGGATCTATTCGAGTGTAATTGTGTAAAATAATAACTTTCCCATTATCTTCGGACATTTTGGTCATGTATTTATGTAGAACGCAATAACGTCGTTAATATAAACATATTTTACTCTCTATAATTACATTTTTATGTAAAGACGCGGACGGCAGATAGTTCTTGAAAAATAATCCGAAGTCATGAAAGTAATAGCTTAGGAGTGAATAATAGTTGACATTTGAGTATTTCTCCAGAGAGACGGTACCGTGCCGTAGTCACACTGCTCTGAATGTATTGTCTTTTCTGTAATGGCTTATAAAATTCGACTTAGTGCTCCCATTTCCATTTCCAGCCTAAATTGCAGTGTTTTAAATTTCTTTCTACTTTTCATTGAATGTGGAATAAAATTCTAGATTTTGTTGATGGAATAGAAATTGTTTATTGTTTCTAGGTTCGTAATAATAGGAAGATTTTAATTTTGTAACTTCCATACTGTAATACATAACTAAATGTGAGGTTAGTGGTGGTTAGTTTTTGAATATTCAATACTAGAGACCTATCCGCGGCTTCGCCCGCTTTATCAAAACCCGATAAATTATATACTAAAACCTTCCTCGAGAATCACTTTATCTATTAAGAATAACCGCATCAAAATCCGTTGCGTAGTTTTAAAGATTTAAGCATACAAAGGGATATAGAGACCGAATATAAAGCGACTTTGTTTTATAGTATTCATTAATTGTGAAGAAATTTTAGAATCTCCAACGTAACGAAAAGAAATTAACTATCGATCCATCACTAACTTTTAATCAGCATTTCCTCGTCTATAAAACTTTTGAGTTTGAAAAGGATGAACGTACACAAAACAATATTCCAAATCAAACTAAAAGCGGATATAAAATCGCAAAGTTAACGTAATTCAAAGCAAATTGCGTCAGTGATGCGGAATATTTTAATTAATACGCAGCTTCAAATATTTATTATCTTATCCTATTTATAATTTCGATTATGGGAATAAGTTTATGGCATCCACTTAAATTTGTTTCCTTATTTCATCTGTTGTAGTACGTAGTTAGTGAAGTCCCATGTCCCCTAGTGGGGTAAGGGGCAGAAGAATACATCTGTTTCACGGATCGGTTTTCTTTAGGGACAAGTAAATGATCAGCCTTCTGTGCCCTGCTAGACCGAGACATTTTTTTTCTTCGTCTCCACCGGGAATCGAAACCAGGACCCCTCGGTTCTACGCTCACGCGTCAACGGCCACTGTACCAAGGAGGCGGTCTAGTAAGTACGTAGTGTGATACATAGTTTTGTTGGTAAAGACAACATGTGTAATGGAAAAGACAAATCATTAAATCTTACTATTACTATCACCAAACAAACTTTTTGCATTTTATAAATTTACATAGAATAGCATTCTTTAAATGTTATTTATATGAAGTGAAGATTGCAAGTATTTTTGTGTCTATTGTCAGTTTTGCGACTTCATATTCAAATATATTTAAGTTGGTAAAAGTTACTTAATTGGTGAATGCATTAATTAACAAAGAAAACCAACCTTTCTTTAATAAAAAATTGGGTAAGCCTAATGTGTTTATTTTTCAGGTACATTTTACGCAGTCCTTTTAAAATTTCAGACTACGGTTGAAATAATTTTTGTATTTTTTGTTGCAATATCACGGATCGAGGAGCTTAGGCGTAATTTTAATTTTAAACTTTTCTGAGAGCTGGATTTCGTTAAAAATTATGTACTGGACTCCAAGTTCCTGCTTAATTAGGAATGAATATAATATAAAGGGGAGTTAATTTTATATAAGTGTAAGTATAAAGTAGAAGAAGAGTTTATCCGTTCAAAATTAGACCTTACACTCATGTCAATACAATATGTTTTAAATTGTTCTTGTGTGAACTTTATGAAAAGTGTTGCGTATAAAAAGTTTAATCTACCAAATACAGAATCCATTTCATTACCCACTACCAAGAGTGACATAGGTCTAGACACAGGCGACCTACAGACATTTCATAATTTAGAAACATGTACGTAACAGCATGATATATTTATGTGTACATTTGAATTATGATGTAAACCGTTAAACACAGTCAGTTTTTATTGTAGAATGTAATTCTGGCCAAAAATGAATTTACGTGTCACCTTTTGAATTAAAGGGCAGTTGTAGGTCATTAATTCAGGTAATATTCTGTTTCACTACGGTTTTAGATAATACCTTACCTCAAATATCTATAAGGCAAGTAGACGATCAGTTTATTTGTCCAGCTATATTGAACACGATTTTTTTTAGTATATTTCAAACGAAAAATGAACCCAAAACATGTTAGTGCTACAACGCGTCATCCAAAGTCCTAGTGAGGCGGTCAGTTCACGACAATTGAAACCTTATACCGAATACGAAAGTCTCAAAACGAAATAATATGAAAACAAACCAACCTTTATTTAAACCTTTTATAGTTCTCTCTGCACTACCTGAAAGCATCTAATATAACTGTCGGAATCGATTCTGTCGCACACACGCTCTACTTCAAACTATCTATTTAAAAGGTAGAGGTCACACTGTATTCATCTTTTCGCTACACAATAAGGCTCGGTACACATTGAAAATAGAAGCTTTAAGAGGCTTTGCGATGTAAGTGACTATGCAGTTAGGGCGGGCTGATCTCACGTAGAATGGAGTGTTTCGAATTTTCCTTAGTGTTATTGTGGTCAAGATTGTATGGATTTAATGTTATAGTTTAGAATGGATTGTATGGAATCTGTGAAGACGAACTTTGAGATTTTATTTTTGAAGTTAATTTTTTATCGATTTGGGTTTTAAATGTAAACTTTAACATTTCTCTATTTTTTATTATTTAAGTTTATTTAATTAATTTCAAATTTCAGATGTATGCTTTATTTTTAGGGAGTTTGGTGATAAACGTTTGTTACTATTGTTTTATTAAAATCGTTAATATATCGTTATCGAACATAATATACCTAAATCTTGATAAGCACACATTATACATAGGGCATGCTAATGAATAAATTTACATGAAAGCGTATGAATATGAAGTTTATGCGTTTTAATCATTCATTTTTACCCCAATCATAATAATCAAACTACGTCTACACAGACGTAGTAGCAAAAAAATAATATTAATACTAATTTGCTATCACAACCGTGGTCAATATTTCGCAGCGAACATACCCGGCTATCGCAGGTAATAAACAATAAGAGCTGGCACATATCGCGCAAGCTAGATTTAGTCGGTAAGATTATGCTCGTATGAGGGAAATTCTATTTTCATATGCTAGTAATATCCATGTGCTAGTAAGTACCTTAAGCTTGGAATAATGTATGAAAGGGTTTGAGATAAACTTTATATAGAATCATGTTGGTAGCTTGGTGAAGTTTCATGAACTTAACTAAGATACTAACTTAACTAACATATTTTATACTGGAAAATTAATATTATGGCATGAAATACAGTAGATGTAATACAGAAAAAAAAAACATAATTAAAGATACAACAGAAATTAATCGACCGTATTAAAATCAAGCTTCAAAGGAAAGGACGGTAAATTATTTCCTTGAATCATCTCTACCTGCTTTTTGCTATAATATATGAAAACTATACTTTATGTCTACTTAATTCTCAGAAAAGTCGGTAGGTACAGCGGTAATTACCAGTCATGCGTATATTCGACTCGATAATATGTCATTTAACTTGAGCAAATCATTATGTATTATACCCACATAATCTTCGCTTTTTGCCGCTAACATTGATTCTTCAGTCGAAATTGTTAAGCAAATTCCATAAAGGCTATGTTAACTATGGTCTGATTAAAAAAAAATCTTTCCCCAGCACACAGCAAAATTCCTGAGTGTATATCACTCAAAAAATTGGCTATAATTATATAATAAACTCGGCTATTTTAGCGTCACCTGTATCTTTTTGTGTTTATATGTAAACCGACATATTTATACTAGATTTTGAACCACTTTATCCGGATGGAATCAATATACAACAATCAAGGATGGAGGTGAATACAATCATTTCACACCATTATTTTATTAAGGCGTGTTTTATTATTTTTAGCTAAATTTGTTATTCTTCCCAAAACAAGCGGCTAGTCACTGAAATTAGCTCAAAACTACAAGCAACTAGTAAGCTGAAGCCTTACTCTCATTATCCGTTAAGTGCGCGATCACAGAAGAGGTTTAAATTTCACGCCTTATCGAGGTGAGAATGTTATATAAAATTGCTGCGCGACAAAATTGCCAGTTCGCGTAAATTTTTACTACATTCGACTTGTGAAACGGTACTTAATAAAAATTCTACGATGCCGTCGGATAATTCGCGTTTTTCTTGTATTATATCGTGGTTTTATCTCGCACGTCTTGTTGGTAGAAGTGTACTTGAATTTTTGATTTTATAACTATTAAGGTTAGGTGGCTTGGGTGTTTTTATAGATAATAACGGCGCTCAATTTTCCTGCAGTATTTGGCTCAATGGGGAATAGACTGTTGATGTTTTATTGAAAAGAATTGGTACCTTGTAATAATGATTCTTATTTTTTTTTACAAAATATATGCTATGAATATATACAGCTTTGGGAACTGCCGATTTTTTCAACTATTATGAAACCTTTTACAAAAAGATTTCAAAGAATTAGATTAAAACATTTTCTAGTTTCATGTTTTTCATGTTGTTATATTTACAATTCCAATGGAGTAGTGTAACAATCGTTCTTGGAAATAATGTAAATATATTTACTTTATTGGAATTTGGAACTGTACATTTTAATGGCAAATATCATTGAGATTTTTAGTTTATTCTGAGATAATGTAAACTTTTCTACTTTATCAGGTAAACTTAGATACTAGATTTTATAATCTTAATTCATGAGAAAAAATTGGTTGTCTGTAAAGTCGGTTTACTGACGATAGTTGAACGTGACAACGTCCGATTGTGCTTCTTTGTCGTTCGTTCCGCGCTCTCGCTCGCACTTCAAGCCTTACATGGAACGCCTCAGAGCGAGGTAACGCCGCATGAGTCATGTTTTTTCGTGCGTGCAGGCGGCTCCATCGAATTATAAGACATTGTCACGTCAAAAAAATACTACTTTTTATATTTATGCGTTAGTATGTGTTTTGTTTAAGCATTGAACGTGTTTTATCTCTGACATGAAAATTTTAAACTATATGAGCAAAATTATTCCTCAGTCCTTGTATGATTGTTCTATGTTTTGCTGCAATAAAGCACATTTGATATATTTTATTTGGTATTCAATATTTTTATAGGATAACAAAAACCATAGTTCTGTTAATAAATTATACAAATTTACTTCTAGGTTTTGTATAAAGGGCTACAGTCACCTAAATTAAAAATAAACTGTTATTTGGTCGAGACGTTAACTTAATAAACTTCTAAAAAGTCTGCTTAAGCTTCGTGAACCTTAAAATTTTCATTTTAAATTCCTAAACAAGCTTAAAACTCTGTCTGCCATGAAATTTGGGGAGACCTCTATAGCAAAATTAATTATTATAATAATTTGAGAGAACTTTGTAACTTGATGTCGTAATTTTTAGCTCAGAAGATAGCTAGGCTATATGACGGATATTGATATTAATGAAAATGTATCTACTTGCTCCTATTATTACAAGCATAAAAAAATCTAGATAAGTTCTCTTTGTAGATGCAGTATACACAGGAAGATTTTTTTCATTGTAATTTGTTTTTTCATTATTTTGATTATTTATTTAAGATCTAAATAGTTGTCACCTTCACAACAAAAAGCATTTTAAAGTTTTTAAACTTAATGTAGAAGTTTAAAAACTTTAAAATGCTTTTTTTATTTACATTCGCGTAAGTTCTATATTCATAAATAATAAAGAATAAGAACCAACATAGGTATCAACTTTCCATACAATATAGGACACTCTTCATAGATTACTTAAAAAATTAGAGCAAACAGGTTCTCAAGGTCCACAATGTAATTAACGGCGCATCAATATAGCGCGCCATTATAAAAATTAATTCAGAGGCACGGCTACGACGTAACCTCACATTAACGTGGCAAGAGTTCGTATTAACTTCATGACATGATCTACATGGAGTGTAAATGTTGATTTTAATCTATACTAATATTATAAAGCTGAAGACTTTGTTTGTTTGAACGCGCTAATCTCAGGAACTATTAGTCTGATTTAAAAAATTATTTCGCTGTTAGATAGCCCGTTTACTGAGGAAGGCTTATAGGTTATATAACATCACGCTAAGACCAACAGGAGCAAAGCAACGCAAAGCAACGCAGGTAAAACCGCGAGGCACAGCTAGTCAGTTATAACTTGTTTGTTTTAAGTGGTTGATTGAGGATAGAAGACTTAGATGAAAATCCATGGAAAATTGTCGCGTAAGAACCACATGGCAGTTCATGGGCATCATCATTATATGTACATATTATGTAAAATTTAAATGTAATATTGACAGAGTTTTAAAAGAGCAACAACGGAGTTTCTTGCCGGTTCTTTTCCGAATAAACTGCTTGTCAAGAATGAATAGGCGGGTGCACACGGAACAAGCAGCCTCGCGAAGTCATTGCTGCGGCAAACAGCTCGGTCAGTGTAGACCCACCTAATATTAAATTGTGTGTTCGTTTGAAGTATGATATTAAGGTTGATTCTTGAAATATAGAACGTAAATTATTATTTGTAAAGCAACTAGTATGATTCACAGGCAATCCAATTATAATATTATAAGTCAGAATATTATGTAAGTTTCAAAGTTGCAATGCTATTACATCTAGCCTCATATAGAAATGGTATATGGAAAGTAAGTTCCAATTTCTATCAATAAACTAAAACTTTTAACCGAACTGGTGGTCTGTGGCCTTAGTCCAAATGCAGAAAACTTTATCAATATTTACTTATCTCAGTAAATTGGACATAAATCGTGACAGCCAGAATTAAGCGGAGTTGCCAAAGTGAAATATAAGAATGGTTTTAGTTAGGAATTGGATATATTGTGTGGATTCAATGTTCAACTGCTGCAAGAAATTGAAGGGACTCTTATTGAAATTTTAAAACAATTTGTTCGTTTTTTTCGATTGTATAATTCAATTTAAAATATAATCGCTTCCATGGAACATTTATTGTACCAGCTTAAGAGAAAAATATTTGTTCTGTGTTTGGTCGTTAAAATATGTTATCCAAATTACATGTAAGCACCTATGATTGACTCTATAAATATTGAATTATTAATTAGGGAACATAGGACAATTACAGGAAAGGACATTTCCTTATTTGACAAGAGCAATCTGACTAACCTAGGATTAAGAGAATTTACCAACCTATTATTAAATATTGCTATTTTTCCAGTTAAAAAAAACAGGTAAGAATGATCATAAAAGCTCAAAGGAAATGTTTTGGGCAAGTCCGCTGTACAGATTGCGGCTAAAACTGTCTCCTTTGAGGTTGGCTTGGCTTAACATGGGATCTGTTAAATATAGGATGAGTATAACGTTTATGTGATTTTTTTCTTGTGGGATTTTGAATTAGTTTGCATTACAATTGGGTGATTAAGGGGTGCTTTGACAATTAAATAACATTGAGCCCCGAACGGCCCGATCGGGCCACGACACAATAGATTTTCTATTGTGTCTGTGATTCCGGGGCCTGATGGATTAAACTATTGTTTTGACCTTTCAATAGCAGTGTGAATATAAATGAATCAGTAATATCTATTGATTATTATAGGTGAGTGAATGAAAAATATATTATTAAAAAGTGATTTCAATAATTCTTTGTAATAGGACACATCGACAAATAATAACATAAGTTGCCAACTAATATCAAAATCATTGTTTGCGTTCTCATAAAGCTTGTTAGTTTGTGCGTGTGTCTGGTATCAAAACAAAAACCAAATTACCACTCCAATGTCTAATCTGACTTCCCATAAATCACATTTCTTCACAACAAACAAAATTGCAATGGATCTAAATTCTTTCCAATAACCGCCCAAAAATAATACGTCCAATTTAGCTGTCGGATAGAAATAAAACCACAATGCAATTGTTACACAGCGTCGGTCACAAATCAATCGTTTTTCCATTTCAGAGATCTAGTTGAAAGGTAAACTAAGCGATTCGTTTTGCGCTTTCTGTTGGAGCAGATGTTAACTTGTTATTTCCTTGTAGATTACAAATTTTATACGTATATGGTGTTTTTGAATTTAATGATATTATTATGGATGGAAAGATATGTTTATATGCATTGGATGGGGCATGATTATAGTCTAAGTTTGTTTGACCTGGTATGTATGTACAATAAAGCATAAATAAATAAATTGGATGGGATAGGTAGTGGTGGCCCAATCATTAACTAGGTATGTACTTGGCTAGCTTAGGAGATAAGGACCTACATAAAAGAATGTGTTGATGAAGTGGGAATGACGCAGGCTTATAATAAATTGGATTCGATTAAAAATGTGTTTCAAAGTTCACTTTAAGATTGGAATGTATAATTAATGTATGTTAAATGTTAAATTTATTTTAGGTCATATCAAAACATCGAGCCTGTATTTCTTGAAGTCACGGGCGTATTATAAAGACGTAAAAACACATCAAAATACGCCAAGCCACGTAGTTACTAGTAGTACTAGTATAGCCCTGTAAATTCGTTACAGAACATGTTTTCTAGCCCAACAATATAGTATTTACTATTCCCACTATGCGCCAAGTATTACATGAGTATATTATTAGGGACCAAAGCCTATACAATGGCCTTCTAGATATGGCACAGACCGGAGGATAGCACATAAAATTGATAAATACCTAAACCGTATTTAATTTGAGCCACGCTGCGGTTATGTGTTTTATAATATTACTGCCATATCAGTAATTTCTCGAGCCGGGTGTCCTTAATGGTTTCACGTGGTGTCGCCAGATCGGACCCGTTCGCTCCATTGAATATTATACTAATACATAATGGCGTATTAAAAATAACATCGTTTACGTGATTATCGGTCATATTGAAGCTAGCCGGCTGTAAGTTGTAACATGCTCTATGTTAAAACAAAAAAAAGTTTCTTTTGCCACGCTAATAATCATTAGGTAGCATAAGAAATATTTAAGGAATTGGTTGGATGAGGTTTTTATATCTGGTTAATTTCGATTTATGAAATTATTTTCAAGACTCGTATTATTTTCTCTCCATTTGTTTATAACGCACACCACTAACCATATTGCTTCATGTTCAGATTCATATTCAATAGAGTTGTGTGACACTTTTCTCGCCACAATACCTACTAATTAAAAATAACTTTGAGTAGTGATATTTAATATTGTAAACAAAACTTGCCATAATAAATACCAATCAAAGAAACAAAGACAACCACTTTTAGAAATATCCAAAACAACGTACACCCATCTCTCATAATTTAATCCCGGAACCCGGAACTCATCTACAAAGGGTCAGCTCACAACTTTTGCAGGCAAAGTCGGTGACGTAAGTTTTATTTTATCAACAGTAGCAAAGTTAGAACTAGTTACTTGAGTCAATACCAAGTTTTATGGCCGCGTCCTCTCATTAAAATTCGCACTCAGTACCAATATTATTTTTATACGCCAGCTGGTTTAATAGACGGCTTATGCTTTGAATTGATAAAATTATTTTAAGAAGGGCACTATTGGCTACCGAAAATATATATTTTATAGAGAATTAAGTAGTAACTCTAGGCTTAAAATGTCACGTCTTTTGTACTTAATCTCTATAATAGTTATTTCTTATCAAGTCACAAAGTACCTAATATTCATTACAAATGAGATCACCAAAATTATGCTAAGTAGTAACTAATAAAACATCCCTAAAATAATCCCTATTTAAATAGCTTCAAAACTTCATATGAAATCACACACAAACAAATCTGGTATCAAACAAATTCTAACAAACACTACGAATGTAGACCGGTTATCAGAATCGACGTAATAACTGTAGAATTTCGCAGAAAGCTTGTCCAATCATTTTATGCTATTTCTCCAGAGGCGAGCGTTCAAGCAATCGCGCTCATTGCTGTTTCACAATTTTATTAGATGTCCATAGAAATCAATGTGGAAACACTTTCGATGTAACTTTAGTGCTAATATTGTGTATCATCGTTCCCTTTGGGATGAGAACTTTATTTTTCGCCTGAACGGGCAGTCCAATCAATGGATATCGGCGCAACGAAAATATTGCCAAAACTTTATATCACGAACTTAGGCTGTACGACGAACGTCCGGAACGAGCCCTCTTCTAAATGGTATTCGCGGAGGTACTGAATGATTTTTATAGTATTATATATGTAGGAGTATTACTGGCTGGTAGAAGTATTACTGGCTGATGAGAAT
>CAJQZN010019528.1:0-10555 GCA_907164685.1 Colias eurytheme | reverse complement strand
TTTTATCGGCACGCACATTTTATCGACTTAGTTTTATTATATATATATAGATATAGATTGCTTTACAGACATTTTAAATAATAAAAATCTAACTAATAAATAAAATATAAGATGCCCATTTCCATTTAAGATAAGAGATCAATGTACAAGAGTACAAAACAATAAAAGATTGTCCAATAGATAATACTATTGAGGCCTGTTAAAGGTCATTAAATAATTCAATTACTTATCAAGCACTATTAGAATGATATAAATTGGATTAAAATAGACACTCGTAATCAAATGCTTATTATAAATGTATGCATTATTATAACATTATAATATTGTAAATATTTTCACATGCCATTTAAATTTTAACACTTCATTCTGTGCTTTGTATTTGTTATCCCTAAGTCAATATGAAGATTCCTTTTGAGCCAAAAATAACAATAACAGTGGCAATAATAGTGTCACTGCGATTTTTATAGCACATGCAATCAAAGCGACTTGTTTATCATTTTACAATCAATGTAGTGTTACGTACGCACATATTTGCGTTTAAAAACAATAGAGTATCAAAGTACTTACAGCAAATATCGTGTTCTGCAACCCAAATGGTATGGGCGTTAATCTCGCGAAAAACACGATCTTGAACGCTTGAGGACCTGAGATCACTTTGAGGAGAGCCCTCGCTGTATCGGACTTCAACAGTCGATCGAGAGGCAGATATGCTCTCAACATCTTGAGAGTAAAATGCGCCACGGCTACTCCAAAATTTGCACTCACTACTACGGTTCCTAAACCTTTCACGATACCGAACAAATAACCACTTGTTATTATCAGCACTAAATATCCAATAGTCACTGGAAAACTAACTATTAAAAACAATCCCATAAATAGAAGGAATATTATTCTCGGATCCTGCGCGTCCACCCAATATAAAATTGTCTTTAAATACTCTTTGAAGAAGTATAATATTAAAACTAAACATGTTAATAGTATAATCGAAATAACAATGTTAACCAAGTAACTGTATGTGGTTCTATTATTTATTTTAGCCCAGAAACTTTTCTTTCGCGTTACCGCTGTCGGGTCGGCTTGGCCGTCTTCAATATTCACGATTTCCATTTTGAGCACGTTGTTCTATGATAATACTATGTTATTTATTTCATGAAGCACTTAAGGACAGCGAATAAAATAGAATATCATTCGCCATGGCCTAGTTTCACGACTGTTTATTTCAGCACGGGATAAAAATTTGAGATCGACCGTGAGCGTAACGTCCTCTGCCAACTCCGAGAATAATATTGAATAAAACGGGTTGACACTTGACAGATAACAAATCGACATTATTTAACGTCAAATGTATGTTTTGACATCCAGAGTTATGCTCAAAAATATCTATAAAATGTGCACATTATTTTAAAGGAAAAGCACTTCAAATGTTATAATATTTGTGTGGATGAAAAGGAAAATCAAGTTAAAATCAATAGGTATTACGCGACAAATAAGCATAATTATAGAATTATCCAACTAATAAAGCCCAAAAAAGTATACCAAACTAGTGAATCATCCTTTAATCATGTAATAATAAAAAAAATTAAGCCTTGATTATACACTTTAATATCTGTGCCTCCAGTGAATAAGGGAGTAAGACGAGTTATTCCCTTTGGTTTTTATTGCACCATTGGATTCAGCTCGTCAAAATACACAACATATCAAAAGGTCATATCTCTAGCTGCGTCCTAACCCATTTTTTCGAATGACCCAAACGGTATAAGTAGGGTGTGAATAATGGTATAAGTTACCTTATCCATCATTTTAGGCAATCGCAAAGGAACTATTCGTCTCGAGTCAAAAGTAGCCACGAACACAAAGACGTATGTGTAGTTATACTTTTTGAATAAAGACTTAATTCATTTTGTTCCATCAGTCCTCCTAACACTATTTTAGTATAAACGCATTTGTGTCATTTTTCTAACATGAGCATAAAGGAACAACTCTTTTAGTGTCATTGGTTCAAGTGACGACATGAGACAGTTTGGCATTAATGCCGTGTTGCTATTGGTCTATTTGAATACTGCACGGAAACAACACACACTATTCCTTATTATTTTTAAATCGTTTTTTCAATAAATCTGCAACAACAAATCTTTATATTTTTTAAAAAAGGTATTTATCAGTTAACTTGGGATACTAATATATTTCTATGGAAATTAACTATTTTTTGCAATAGATATTAAAAATACAGTTAACACATTAAGTGCATTTAATGATATTATTATACTCTTTGTTTATATAAATACAGAACGATAATTGAATCATCTAAAAAAAGCCAACAAAAATGTTAAACTTATATTAATTTCTTCTTATAATTGGGTAAGTTTTTAAAAAATAACTCGTTTTTAATCTTTTTTTTTTTTTAATATCTAACTACAATAATCAAGACAATAATACTATAGTCATTAGTCTATAATAGTCGCATAAAAAAAAGTATTTATATAGCGTTTTAGCCACTGTGCTTTGGTAATTTGCCTTTTTTATAGGAAAAAAATCCGCAATATCGATACTTCCTTGGTCCTGCATTTTCGTAAACCTTTTATGGATACTCTGGTACCACAAATTTTTTGAAAAAATTGGGCTATTGTCACGTAGAGTCTATTCAAAGTGTGTGCCACAAGTCGTATTTGCATCCAAGGCACGTTCAAATCTGTGCTTAATTTTTTCATAAAATCTTTGCGGCTCATTGTATTTTCTTTATTTATCTACATTATTTTTATCTGTGATGTATGATATAGAAATTGTTAAAATTCTATATCATGCCGTAAAATATCGCCACTGACCAACTATAACTTTTCCTGTATTAACTGAACATACAGGAATATGGTTTTCGGGCTTCTCTTATCTCTTTATAGTGCTTGTATCCTCAATGTATACCACCATGACATTGTGGCGTTGCCACTTTTATTATCTATATTTTATTATCTGTGGCGTTCCGAAACGGAAAGCACTTGATCGCATTTTAAATTGATTCGACGATTAATTTTCACTAGGACAATAGTTAATAAGCAAAACGCAATACGCAGTTGATACGTATTTAATACCAATACTCAATGATTGTCTCCTGCTAACCTGTACAGACTAGACTCATTGTGGTGACTGGTGAAACATTGTATAGCATTAACAACATAGTACTGTATTATTGAAAGATCGATTAAAGGTTTATTTTACAATCTACGACTTTCATTATACATGGGTTATAACAAAACCCCATAACATATTCGGTTTTACTCCGGACAACATCTTCAGGCACCCAATCCCCTTGCTTGAAGTCCAAATCCAGCGGAGGACAATAATCGTCATATACTAAAATTGAAGGCTTTCGTCCTAGTATAAAAGTTGTCTGGATCCCATTTTATACTCAATCTATAGTATAATACTATAGATATCATGTGAAACGTGACTTTGAAAAAAATTATTCAAATAAATCACAAAATAAAAATTTGAAACAATCTTAAAAGTTACGAAAAACCCAATTATACGTCAAAATGACGCACAACATCCTCTTTACAACCAAATGGCGGAATTTACCGGGATGAGCCAACTATGTGCTGCTAGGTCTCGACGGCTAATAAGTTGGTTCTGGATTTTGCAGCGATTCGATGGTAAATATAGAAGAGTTCATACGTCAAATTTACGTAGATTGGACTTCTAGGGTTAAATGCATAAATACCTAAATGTTGTTTTGTTTTTATTATCTAATAACGATAAAAAAACCCGTTGATTTCATTCGTTTTTCAAGCTACGTGCATAGTTTTTCCACTAAAATGCCTCAATTGAGTCATAAAGTACACAAATTTCAAGCATAATAAGTCACATCATTTCTATAAAACCAAAACTGGCAATAATATAAGTCGTGTTGTGCGATTATGAACATAGTGCATAAGGGCATAAGTCGTTATATTGCAAAGAGTAAAAAAAAAAATTATGTGAATACATTGAGTTATTCCATGAAGTACTCGTTCATAAGGCAACAACTACAAAAAAACACGAAAAAAGTATATTTATGGGGTTGTTACAATATGTGTTCATATGTAAAACTATAGTCTAACATCATATCTTACCCATACAAGCTTAAAATTTTGAATTAATAAAGATTTAGTATTGATATATAGTTTTTTGTCTCTCCTGAAAAGTGCTGTTTTTGAGTTATTCCCTTATTCACTGGAGGCACAGATATACATAATGAGAAATTATCCCAAGATTATCCCGCTTTTACCCCGCTTTTAGCCAGACGCCACGCACATAACGACTTTGACAATCTGTCAAAGGGTCAATCTGTCTCGTGTCAAAATACTTATTTCTCGGTTCCTCGGACCACGGTGTGAACTGTGAAATCGAAAATTGGAGAAATAATATTTTCTCAACCTCTGCTGATGTAATACGCCAATCATCAGTAACGGCATAGCCGAATTAATTTAATTTCCTAACTATTTATTATTCATAGTATTAGTTGAATAGTTCTCTACAAAAACTAACCATGCCGCCGAAGAAAGCCAGTGGTGCTGGAGCCAGCAAGAAGACAGAACAAAAAAAGAAGGAGAAAGTTATTGAAGTAAGTAATATTTGTTGTTGATTTGTGTTGAATTTTGTTTCTCATTTTTTATTATTGTTCCTGTTATACAGTTGTTGTTACCAGGGGTAGCCTATAATGGGGGTGTACAGTACTGGATACTATAATATGACATTGAAGCTATGTATATCTTATCATCTGAAATATAGGCTTTCATTCAATTGTTACACTTACTAAATGCTCAGTCTAACTGGATATTTCAACCCAGTCCACTCACAGAACCCAAATGTTTTTAAAGTGAAACTTTTATTACATCGTCTCAAACTTTTTGGTCTGTGGCCTGTCGGTCGGCTGCAGAGTAGGTATACCTACTCGGCAGCCGCGATACACGCGACATGCGCTACACAAAGCAGTGTTCGGAACCGTTCGAACAGTTTCACTTTTACCGTGGTTTCATTAAACCACACAACATTTTATATAAATAGAATTCAATCATTAGATATATAATTAAAATGAAATTTCCAGGACAAGACCTTTGGTCTCAAAAACAAAAAAGGTGCAAAACAGCAAAAGTTTATTCAGCAAGTAGAAAAACAAGTGAAAAGTGGAGGTATTCACCCCGCGCAGCCTGTACAAGATAAAAAGAAGGAAAAGGAACAAAAACTGAAGGAGCAGAAGGAATTAGCAGCGCTATTCAAACCTGTACAGACTCAGAAAGTTGAGAAAGGTATGTGACCATATTTACCTTTTATACAATAGTTAAAAATAAAGTCTATTCTTATTGAAATCAAATATCTTTATTTTGCTTGCATGTGGTTAGTAATCTCTTAGATTCTGTTAGATCTGATTTACAATATTGTTAACACATACTGCCGTTGTAATGGCATGAAAATTTATTTACAAATTAATATTATTTAGAACCACTTTTATAAATATTATAGAAATTAGAAATTATAGAAATTAGTATTAGTAACACAATATTGTTTCTAAGATGAAACTGTTATATGAATTTTACTTCATTTTTTAAATAATTTTAAAATATTTCAAATGCAGTACCTACCTATACTAAGTCAACTTCATTAATTCCTTTTTGCAGGTACTGACCCAAAATCAGTTGTATGTGCATTCTTCAAGCAAGGACAATGTGCAAAGGGTGATAGATGTAAATTCTCACACGACTTGACTATAGAAAGAAAGGTATATTACTTTATATTCTTTCTAAAATTTCCTTTTGTAAATTAGTTATTGCCACAATCTCTTGAACATTATATGTAATAACTTTCAATTACCAATTAATAAGTCATTATTAATAGATCTATGTTGGCGAATTTCTTCAAATAAAAAAAGATATATTTAAATTTTTTATAATGTTATTTAGGCTGAAAAACTATATACATTCTGGACCTACAAGTGATATAGCTACATTTTTAATTCATTTTTTGACGTGATAACGTTTTAAAAATCGTTTTAGTCGGGTGACATGTTCAGAAACTTGTGTCACACCAAAACCTCACGAGCGCGATCGCAGGTATAACGAGAGAGAGACGGACCGATCTCCCGTCTCATCTCGAGCGCTGCCACCAATAAGACGTTATCACGTAAACATCTCGATCGTAAACCTACTTTACAAACAACCATTTTTTTATATCGTTTTTTAGGCTGAGAAGCGATCACTCTATGTTGATATGCGTGACGATGAAGACAACATGGATAACTGGGATGAAGACAAACTCAAGGAAGTGGTAGAGAAGAAACACGGAGAGGGAAATAAGCAGCGGCCTTCTACTGATATTGTATGTATTTTTAATAGCTTTGATTTATTTAAAATTATGAGCGTTTATAAATAAATTTTAACCATATATTTATTATTTATTACAAAAAATCGTGTATGCCGAGCACACTTGTCACAAGTGAAACGTCTTACTCCATGACGTGACGGTATTGCCATGATGTGATCTTGAAATTTTACTATAAACGTGCCTTAAAAAGTTTCCCTACAAATGTATTTCCTACATGTTAACTTATACAGATATATACCTGTTTATGTTTGCTATGATTTCTGGAATCGTGTGTATGTTGAAAAGTGAAAAATGAGGTTATTTCCTCTACATTTATATTTTGTTTTATTTCAGATTTGCAAGCATTTCATCGACGCCGTCGAGAAATCGAAATACGGTTGGTTCTGGGAATGTCCAGCGGGCACCAAATGTATATACAGGCATGCTTTACCACCCGGCTTTGTGCTCAAACGGGACAAGAAGAAATTGGAAGAGAAAAAGAATGAGATATCTCTTGTCGATTTAATAGAAAGAGAGAGAGCGGCTCTCGGACCAAATCAAACTAAGATCACGTTGGAAACCTTCTTGGCGTGGAAGAAAAAGAAGATTAAAGAGAAACAGGTATACAGGGTGTCCCACTATTGGTATACTAAGCGCGAAGGAACTTGTAGTTTTGCATACACTGATCACGTAAAAAATACTTTTGAAAAAAATTACGTCCAAAATTTTTTGCTAAATTTTTTCTGAAAATCCATGTTTTCTTCTCTAGCTTCGCGCAGCCGGCATATACCGCTTCTCTAATATGAGCATTTTATCTATGAAAACTCAAAACATAATCTTAAACGATAGCTCACGTGCTGGTGGCAAAGTTGGGCGGCTCGCTTGTTATGGGTGTACACATAGAGTTTTAAGAATTCATCTATTTGAAAAAAAAATGCGTCTGGAATTTTTTAATTATTTTTTACGTACTCAGCGTATGCAAAACTATAACCTCCTTTGAGCTTAGTATACCAACAGTGGGACACCCTGTATAGAAGGAGTTTTTGTTAAGATTTACTGTATAGAATTTCAATTTGCCATGTAGGGTAGTTTTTAACAGCTTAAAAGAGATACAAACATAGTGTG
This sequence comes from Colias eurytheme, assembly GCA_907164685.1. Lineage (NCBI taxonomy): Eukaryota > Metazoa > Arthropoda > Insecta > Lepidoptera > Pieridae > Colias > Colias eurytheme. The sequence goes on along the minus strand of CAJQZN010019528.1, from coordinate 3,100 downwards.
TTTTGATCTTTACAGATTAAAATATTCCGTATACTGTGTTAATTCATAAAGTCGAATTTTAATTGTAGTCTAATATTTTCAATATTGTATATTGCTTTTTTTGAATCGACGATGGTTGATCCAGCGTACTATTAATGCTACCAGACTGTTTGATCAACTTCGATGTAAGTTGGACGTTGCCGACGATTGATGATTGATAGAAATTTTTGAAGTGAAAACTTCTTTACCGGCGTTGGGTATAAAATCTTAAACTCGCGTCAGGACACGTGACCTGATCGAAAAAGCGTAAGACGGATACCATTCCAAAATATCAAACATGCTCAACGTTAATAATCAAGTTTTCACTTCTGCCGGAGTGCAACCCGTCTTTTTTCAAATTACTCCAGTAGACATAGCCTATTCAATTAAAAAAAAAATTATTTTTTAACTAATTTGGACATTAATTTCACAGGAACTGCTCAACAAAGTGGAGGAACAACGCCGCAGTGACTACAAAGCGGGTCGAGCGGTTGGTCTTTCTGGACGAGAAATGTTCTCGTTTGACCCGGCGATGGCTGCTGATGCTGATGATGATGGGGACGAGGCTTTCGACCTTGGGAAGTTCCATGAGGATGAGGAGAAGGAGGAATATAGGAATATCGAGCTGGAGCTCATCGGGATGGAGGCTTGCGAGGTATGATATTAAAAGCTATTGTGAAATTTTGTGTAGATGGATTGTTTAGTATTGTTTGTATTTAAGGAAAATATTTGTTGAGCACTTCAAGCATAAATTTTGCATCATACAGCATATACATTTCTTACATATCATATATTTCTGGTAACAGCCTGAAATTAGGAAGTAATAACTCTGCACCATGTTGGGGCTTTATTAATAAGGTTACCATAATACATATAAAATAAAATATTGTCATGGCTGTAATAAAAAAAAATACGTTTGGCACTCGGGGACTGCCGCGGTAAAGCTATTGCATGCTATGCCTTCAAGCCACACCTCCGCGCCCGTCGGAGTGGGGAGCGTGAGGTTTTTCGTTACTAAATTTCTGGATTCGGTCCCCGCGCTCAAGGCCCGCGATAGAAGCTATGCAATAGCTTAACAAGAAAATAAATAGGTACTGAATATTAAAATGAAAGATCAAAAAAGTTAAAGCAGCTCAGTTATATTAGTTAGCCACACCACATGGCATGATGGCACATGCACGTTTGAATCAATAATTTTAATGAATATGTATATAAATTCCAGGCGGATGATTCAGGCACGAAAGCGACTGACGATAGGTTAGAAAAGCTAGGTAAAGATTTAGAAAATGGTGATGAAAAGCCACATGAAGAAAATATGGGGGCTGTGCCGATCAATGAGAACCTCTTTCTCGCTGAGGACCTGGACGAGGAGCTAGAAAACCTAGACCTCGATGATTAACCTGTATATATATTTTAATAAACTTGGTTTATAATGTGGGTGACTTTTATTTGGATATTTTTTTACTGTGGTTGGTTAATGTATGTACAAAGAGAAAGGAGATTTAAGAGAGAAATATTTATAGAAATGAGAATACTAAAAACATGCATGAATGTCAATGGAATGATAGTATACAGAACATAGCTCAATGGCCTAAATTAAACCCGTTGTCGATGGTAAACTCGCGTCGATGTTACAAGTAATTCAGGTAGGTGCTGTTTAGTTATTATTGGTGTATAGCCAACTTTCTAATTATATTCTTAAAAAATACCTTTAGGCTTCTGTCGATATTGCATACAATAGCCATTTTCAAGCCTTACCACTAGGATACCTATTCAAGGAGAAATTAAAACCAAAATATAGTTTCGTTACGATAATTTTATTAATATACTTTAACAATATAGATTACGAAAAATAGTTTTCTTTTAAATATAAGCTTACTTTATAAAAGTGTAAAACAACAAACAACGTTCATAAAACTTTTAAAATATATGGTTTAATAAAATATAGTATTGTTTCCTTATTAAATAAACAACAATGTAAATATGGCAACATTTTCCTTAATATTAAGTGACTGTTTACTACTTCTTGATAGTAAGCCATTCTGCGGGGTTTTCAATCGTTATTTTGTCGATTTGAGCTTGAGAGAAGCCTTTAGCTATCATTCGTGGTAGAATGTTATTAATTATATGGCAATATCCGTGACCTCCGAAATCAATCTGAAAAATAAATTAGAAATTGTTATAACCCGAGCAGATAGAGAATAGATCTGAAGATGGCGTCCGCTCGCTCCGAGTTATAGTTGCTTTTATTGATATTGTTGTTTTTATTGAGTTTGTTATATTGTTTGCGTTATAATTGATTGCTATTTATTTTCGTTAATTTTTTGTTACAAACTTTAAAAACAAATGGATGAACCAAAAAAATAATGTTAGAGAACTTAATTTGCCAACCCTTCCATAAGTACCCGTCGCCATCTTCAGATCTATTCTCTATCTGCTCGGGTTATATAAGTAAAAACCTGTTCGCCGTGTTATGGTAAACTAATAATATAAATTACTTAGTTCAGAAATGCCCAGGACTCATCATGTGCGTTTTAATTACCTCAATGAGCGTAACTCGTACATTATTTAAGGTACAACAAAAATAAACATAAGTACATACCAATCTATGTTTAGTGTGCACATCATGAGACATCAAGATTCTATTTTCCTTGCCATCATCAACCAATCCCTTAATCATGTTCATCCTTTGAGCATCCGAAGGCATATCAGTAGGAACATGTAATTGGTAGTATGACACTTCCACGCCGAATAAATCAAACTGGCAATATGTACCAAGTTCGGAAAACTCTGCGAGCTTGTCGAAATCAAGGAGCGTACCTGTAAAATGTAAGAGATTAATAAAATTAGTCATTTTAAAATGTATACTATCTTACCAGAGAATGTTTCAGAATTACTGTCTTTAGAAATAATAATCAATAAAATCCAATATAGTTAATTTTTATTAAATTTAATTATTTCGTTAGATTCCCACTTTAGAGACTTAATATACTTACTAAATAATTTGGAAAATCCAAAAGTGCACGCCTCATAATTTTTTTTTAATAAATATTTATTAATTATTATTTTTGTTTATTTAATA
>CAJQZN010019523.1:0-19905 GCA_907164685.1 Colias eurytheme | reverse complement strand
CTGGGACTCTTCAGACCAATTGTGACACTTTTTTCACCAACTCCACCGCTCTCTATATACGCTTCTCCGTCCTTATCATCCCGTAAATCAGTGACAAAGACAGCACTAATAATTTCGTTATGTGGTGCGTTTATAATGATGTCATCAGTTCTTTTCCACAATGCAGGATCTGCTTCTTTTATTTCACTGTAAATCTTTTTGGAAGATGCCGCAGTATACCCCAATCTTATATCGTTAGAGCTTACTATAGTAAATAAAGTTATTACGCTTAAAATCAACAACTTCGCGTTCATTTTGGTTGTTATTGTACCAAAATATCACATAGAAATGACGTTCTAGAAATATTTGTCGGTTATATAGCCGGTTGTTGATTTATTAGATGTTCATTAGATCATCTCCTGTGTATTGTCGGAGAACTGTTAAATTATATTTGTTACGTATAAGGCATTCACATTATTTCACCAATTAGCATGATTTGTATTCCGAGAATTGTTTACTTAAGTTGTGACCATGTTTTAAATATTATTCTAACTGGTTATTGGAAATTTTGTTTATGTTTGCTTCAAAATTGAAATTATTATTAGCAAGTTTTAATTGTTATTGCTGTTAATCTAAAGTAAGTAATTCAATTCTAGCTTTGTTTATGTATTAACTTTAGGTTTCAGCTATTTTTTAAGAACCTAGGGAAAATAACTACTTACGAGTTACGTTATTTTAGGTAGGTTAGTAAATATTTTACGTACCTAATGACGGATTTTATTTTCTGAAGAATTAATCTGTTCTCAATATTATGTCTGCATCTATTGACATGATCAACGCAGCTTATTTAATTATCTATGTACCAAAATATAAAGTCAGGTATGTAATAATAATGTACCTAGTCTACAAAATGATTCTGTAAATGTTGTCGTCCCAAATTCTCATGTTGTGTGAAGACGTCAGATTTACATATATATAGGTAACTCAAACACAAATAGATCGGCAAAATGATGATATTTCCCATATAGGTATTTGATTTATTTATTAGCAAGTTGTCCTTGTAATTATTCATTCATGAACCATACGTTTTTTTGTCATTTATTCTCATACCTTAGAAAATAACAGACGTAAAAATGATGGTATCAATACTTTTAACAGTACTCTTGTACAATCAGATTAATTGCTCTGATTTGATTCTCGGATATCCTGATTTAAATTCGAAGGTAATTTATGACAAAGTGCAACAAGAAAATCCGGCTATATGGGTGCGTTCCAAGGAAATTACAGTGAATAGTTCAGACCATGAAGTGATAAATGCAATCAGAGTTCTAGATTTACGCCCGGATAAATGGGGAGAAGTTTATTTGAAAAAAGGCGGGATTGGCCAAATGTCCGTAACTCTGGAATTAAACAGTCCTAGCATCTTCAGAGGTTATAATTTCCTGGTAGAAGTATACGCTATTCAGACCGGACATTTTATGAATTATCATGGGAAATAAAGTGGTGATGTAATTTATTTGTTTTATTTTGAGGTACTTACCCTAGTCGTTACGTAGAAACTATTTCCGTAGCTCAAGCGTATTGTAAAATGTAATCATGTTATCATTTAGGTACCGTACTGGGGGTTGTTTTAAATGTAGTGCTACGTACAGAGATAATTAAAAAAGGTAATGTTTTCCATGTTTACCATAAATATATCAAATTTTAATGCATTACAATATACATAGGTAAATTGTCTAGATTCAACTGACAAAGCATCTTTGTGTTTATTGTATTTGAATTGCAATAGTAATAAGTTGTTCTCTGTATAACCTATTTACCAATAAGATGTAAGATGACCTTGTTATACAAATATGTATAGAAGAACTACTCATGCATAATAAAACGTGATCCTTTAGACAGAGTAAGTAAATCATCAATATATGAATATTTATAAGGAAATAACAATTTCTTATGTATTGTTAATAAATACAGCATGAAAGTGTAAGATAATAGTAGATCTAATGCGTCACCAAAAGTAGGCTCTGTATTGTGAGTTGTAACTGTGGTATACCTTTACTATATGACTATAACTATTTAAATATTTGTGTGAGCTGCAAGATTAACCTTTCCACTCGTAATAATACTATTCTTGCTACATAATACATTTACTTATAATAGTCCTCATTTAAATGTTTATCCTTCTTCCTGTTATTGTACCAAAGAAATAGTAGGGTCATTTCGCCTGTTCGCGTCCACTAAGTGCAGTTGGAAAGTTTGAAGGAAAAAATAAAAATGTTCCAGTACAAATTTCAACGCAATATTTATAGTAGGTATAGGAGGTAGCAACGTCCTGTCTGGCTGGCGGCAGTGGTTGCGTTTATTAGTGCGCATCTTATCTGCATAGGAAAATTGTGAAAATCCATACTAATATTATAAATGCGAAAGTAACTCTGTCTGTCTGTTACTCAATCACGCCTAAACTACTGAACCAATTTGCATGAAATTTGGTATGGAGATATTTTGATACCCGAGAAAGGACATAGGCTACCTTTTATTGCGAAATATGTACCACGGGCGAAGCCGGGGCGGACCACTAGTATCCTATAAATTATAAGTCATTTTTTAACGCGTAATTTTTAAGATAGATCCATAAGACATAATTTTATTATTGCAAGACGTTTTTGTCGTTGTAAAATAGGTGCCATACGCAATTTTTATTTCGTTTTAATAACAAATTCAAATTGTTTTAGGATGTCTGTAATTTTCATAGTTCTTTAAACATAACATAATCTAAAATTAATTAGCCAGACGCAGGACTCTAATTCGATTGTTAAGTACTTAGTTTTAACTGTAACGCGAACGGTATTACTGATAAAATGTTATCCATTCGCTATAATGCAATGGATTAAGTAGTTATTGCAATGTCTTGTTTTTATGATTGACGTTTCATGTGAGCAAGAGCAGGACACAGCTATGGTAGAAAATGGTAGACATTTATCTTTTTATTAGTAAGGAATAAGGCCGTAAATTATTATTTTTTCAATGTTTCCCTTGTTTGTGCTATAAGACGTTGCTTCGTAACAATTTTCAAGTGTCTGTGTTCACGTTAAGTACCCTGTAGCCTGTAGCCTGTAGGTTTTGATTTCCATGCGAATGTCGAAAGCACACCACCGCACCACTAGACTAGTCCTTTATACCTACCATAGTTAGAAGAACTTTTGAGAGCAATAATATTAGATTTGCTTCAAAATAATTGATATTGTCTATTACATTCGTCATAAACAGGAAAAACTTGTTGTTATTGCATAAGGCGATTATCACACTGCCCCGCACCACGCTGCATGTTGCGTGACTGCGTGTTTAACGTTACTTGTAAGTATCTCCGTTTGTATAGAAAACACGCACAGTCCAACACACTGAAAATGCAACCACGCGCGTACATGCGGATCACGCGCATACACGCGGAGAAACATGCATCCCCGCGCGTAGGTGCGGGGCGAGACGCAAGGTATGGCACACCGAATCCCGCAGTGCCGCGCGTCGTGATGCTCAGTATTGTACGACCACCACAGAGAACGGCGAATAAATGAGAGCCGCCGTGCGTGAATCTACAAACGCACCTACGCGCGTGAGTGCGCAAAAAACCCGCACGATGATGCAGATCTGCACTCCCGTAGGAACGCGCGTAGGTGCTTCGACATGCAACATGCAGCGTGATGCGGGGCAATGTGAGGATCGCCTAAGTGTTATGGCTGGTTCACACTTTGATTAGTGCGAGTGCAGGTGATGAGTAGTACTACGTGTGGACAGCGACTGTTTAGTGCGAGTGTTTAGTAGGCTGTGTAGTAAAGTGAATAGAAGCGTGTTCTATTTTTTTGCGAGTGGACTGCGAGTAGCCACGTCCCGCGCGCCTTCCCTTCCCCCTCACTCGCAGCGTGCCTGCACTCGCACTAATCACCTGCACTCGCAGTCAATTGGACACTACTCGCACTACACACCTGCACTCGCACTAATCACCTGCACTCGCAGTCAATTGGACACTACTCGCACTACACACCTGCACTCGCACTAATCACCTGCACTCACACTAATCAAAGTGTGAACCAGCCTTTACAATTAGTTAGTCACACAGTAGGTACCTATGATCCATATTTGTTCAAGTCTGTATGACTCAATGTTTATATTCAATTTTATGGTATAAATGCATATTGTAACGATAAATTACTTATTTGTAAACAAGAACAATAATCTTGATGATTTGTATTAGTCAGACTTTTTCTATGAAATCGAATGCAGATAAAATCAAATATATTTAATTTAATTAAATATTTTAATCAAGATTGTAGTTGTGCTAGAAATATTAAAAGGCATGTTTAAAATTAAACATTTATTATTCACAACAAAATCATCACAACGCATTTCTTTCATTGGATATAAAGTTCACAGATGATGAACGGATAAAGCTTCTTCACAGCATCTTATGACTTTATAATTATTAAATAATAATAAAAAATAAATTTCTCATAGGTAGTTATATTTTATTAATCAACGTTTAACAAATCCGTTCATTCTCACTTCTCACGGTATCAATATTATAATTGACTTAATTTAGAACTTATTATACAGTTCTTGAGCGATATTTTCACTAAATGACACTACTAAAAAGCACTACGCGTAAATTTCAATCACATATTTGAAGCCAGACCCGCGTTCACTTTTCAGTTTTATATCAACAAATCCGAATCCCAGCCCTCCTCTTGTTATAGATGGTTCAGACAGACCATTTTCCAAATCTCTTATAGCTATACCTTTTATCTTCTGATCAGCTAACGGGTAATCAAAATGTAACTCTTGTTCTCTCTTTAGAAAGGGAATTCCAACCGCCTCTGCACTCATTTCATGCACTTTTCTTACTAAATTGTTGTGGTCATACACTTGACCAACTATAACACTTTTACTATGTACTAAAGCTATTACAGCGCAAATTACGATAAATCCTTTGAGAGACATCTTGCCTTGTGTTGGTTTGAACTGTGAATGGAGTGAGACGGAAGGTGAAACAGATATAGAGGTCAAGCGGCGTGGATAAGATAAGGGTTACATGTATTGTGTTAATTAATTACGCGATTTTAATTCTTATTCAGTTTGGTGTTTAGTTTGTTATTGTAAAGCAAGTTTGAAGGGATAGTTAATGCAAATAATTGTACGTAGTAATTGTGAATATAAATTTAATTGTTATGGAATATGGATTAATAATGTACTTTTGTTTTTGAGTAATACATTCTCCATATTTGAGTAAGTTACTTTGATTAAATAAGAATTTGAACTATTATTCATGCAAATAGGAGGATAAAAAAGGTTAAAAATTAAAGGTAAGGAACCTATGATTGAAGTGAAACAAATATCAAATTTTAGTCGGATTATATTTCATAAAGACTTCACACAATATTAAGCGCACACTGTATTCAAGCATACATTTCAACTAGAAATTTGTATCCAGAGCCTCTTGCGCTTTTTAATTTTATAGTTACAAAATTGAATCCAAGACCTCCACTAGTAATAGATGCTTCTGCGTCGCCATTTTCCAAATCTTTTATAGCGATACCCTTTATATTCTGGTCACCAATTGGATATTCAAAGGTGATCTCTTGATGACGTTTAACTAAAGGAAATCCACTCACTTCATACATCATTTCATACACTTTTTGAACACCATCGTTTGTTCGCCCGACTATAACTGATTTAGAATAAACACACACTATTGCGGAAAATAAAATAATAAATTTTGGAGACATGTTTGTTTTCTAACGTTACGTTTAATTTGGTACACAATTTTAAAGTGTTGTCTCACATACGGATGCGGGAAAGGGATATATGTCTTACGTCCTACGAGTGAAAGAGAGGTAAGGCCCATTTTATTATCAGCAAGCTGAAAATATGCGACAAAGAGATTGATTAAGATGTGTTTACATGGAGTCTGTTAAAATGTTTGTTGTATTTGTATAAAAAAATGTTTTAATTAAAGATTAATTAAACATATACTACTGGTATAATCATGACGCTCAAAGCCGCTCAACATTGTCTGGTAGTTAATAAAACAGTGACTTGGCATTGATATTCGTTTAGAGGTCGAGTTTGAAGTTTTTATTATTACAAATATATTTTAGGTTTAATTTAACATTTTCATTAAAATAGTTTTACAATCAAAACCATCTTAGTCCAAAAAAGGGTTGATATTATCACAAATCAGTCTTTCGTTTTATCTGTTCAAAATAAATGCTGTGCTTGCTACATAACGTCATGTAAGCCCACCTTAACGTGTTTAATACACATTAGCCATATCAGCATCAAGTATCGACACTGAACAGAGGTCAGATTCCATTAGCAAATTAAAATAAACCTTAACCCATTGCAATAAGGACCTCCATAGCAATTAATTTATATAATTGGTCAATATACGTCCTTTAATATGGAAATTAGTTTGTTTTAAACACAATTCGAGAGCGAAGCAAATATTGTGGAAAATCAATAATTTTGACGCCAAATTATAATTAATAAATGTATTAACAGTTTTGAATATTAAGCTAGGGAAGTATTACAGAATGTGTTGTGAAAAAGTTAATTTCATTATTTCACTAGTAATAAATACTCAGAATAATTTATCCTTTTCGTTTGGGTTGCCTGGCAGCGATCGCAGTCAGCGAAAAGGCCGCCCTATGTAATTGTTAAATGCGTTATAAAGTTTTTTAATTGTTTCCTATATGGTGTACAATAAAGAATTTTTCATTCAATCATCCATACATAATGCGGGATATTATACACTTTTACCTTCTCTATACTGTACACACCATCCGGTCAGGGCCCCGGCCGTGTACGGTCACTAATCACTTCATACAAAAACTATACACTAATGTTAGATCATGCCCCGGACGGGACACGGCCCGGTCTCGATGTGTAGCAAGAATCATTCTATACAAATAAATAAATAATCATAAGCGAACTTCAAACGGGGTAAATAAAACAACACAACAAAATGTAATATCTTTACAAAACAGATCACATTGCATACACATCAACAAGGAAACTATAGCCCTTAAACCTGGGGCTCTTTAATTTTATAGACACAGAACGTTGTCCGACTCCACCGCCCACTATATAACATTCACCATTCCCATACAAATCTTGCACAACCACCGCTTTTATTAAACTACTTCCAGGCGCATTCACTTGTATCACATCGTCACGTTTTATAAACGGTATTGCGATTTTTGTATGCATTTTATGGTATATCCTCTCCCCGCCATACGGAGTTCCTTCAACAAGATTCCCGTTGGATTCCACAAATGTTGCCAGGAATAAAAATATACCACAGATAATTAATATTTTGGGCGACATGACAGCGGAGTGGATAAAACCTTTTTGCTTCGTTTTTAATGTTCTCCGCTATTTATTGATTGATTATGTCAGTTTTAATTGGGTTAACGTTTGAATAATGAGATATAAATTGATTGAATCGTTTCTGAGGGGAATTATTGTGAGACTGTTTTATTAATTAGAAAGATGAATGATGATTTTCTTATTAGTTTAAAATAAACTATAAAGTATTATTTAAATAAAACTTTAGTACGGACGGAACATAATATTTCCTCAAGTGTTTACCAAAGTTTTTTTCAAATATTTGCATGCATTGATAATGTTGATAAGAGCAGGCATATTTTGTTACAGATATGTCCACTAGATACAAATAAAAATAGGGAGATTAAAATTGAAGACGTGTAAACATTTTAAGTAGACAGTACAAATAATGCTGTCTTAATTGCTGTCAGAGTGTTTTAATTGTTATCTTGAAGTAACAAACTAAGTACGTCGTGCTACGACGCGGAAGGTAGTATAATATTAGTAGTAAATTAATTATGAACCGATATGACATAAATAATTTCGTAACATCTTAATATATTATATATTATATAAATCTCGTGTTAAGTACAATGTTTGTCCTCAATGGACTCCTAAACCACTTAACCGATTATATAATAAAATTCGCACACCATGTGCAGTTCGATCCAACTTGAGAGATAGGATAGGTTTTATCCCGGAAATCCCACGTTAAAGGGAACTATATTTTCTCTGAAAACGCGGCTGAAAACGCGGGCGAAGCCGCGGGCGGAAAGCTAATATTTTATAAATTTCGTAACATATTTTATACCGCCTACAAATATTATTAGCAAATATGAGTTTACTCATTTTTTATTTTCAATTATAGCCCTATAACATGAGATAGTAATTTATCAAGGTAAAAAGTGATTATTTTTAGGTTATTGTCTTTTATCACGATCTTAATGAAAATAGCATTTGATATTTACTCCCAGACCACTGTTGGATACAACCAATAGCTTTCGTCAAAGATTTTCAGCAAAACCTGTACTTTAAATAAACACATTGTTTCTAACGTGAACCTAGTAGAACCCAGCTTGATTGAAATTATATCTTCTTACTCTTTCTTACTATTTTCAACGGAATTGACAAATTTTCCTTTTCTAAAAGAAAAAGAAAGCAATATGCTATGTCTCTAAAGAAAATACTTTACTATGACGATAGATAAATGACGTAGGACGTAATGGAATCATTCATTAAATTTTTTATGTCTTCCAATAAATACATGTTCCGCTGAACAAATTGGAATTATCTTGAGAAAAAAGTGGATTTATTACGGTTTCCAATAATATTTACGATCTTAGAATATATCGAGCGAGACTTCTTGTATTACTTATCGACTATTTCGGAGGAATTGTATAGAGCTGTAATGAATATATTTTTCGTGTTTATTTATTAGAAAATATATCGTTCTTGTTCAATTGTTTGAAAAATATCTTAATTTATGCTTGATTTGATAGATAATTGAAACAAATTCATTATTATGTTATAGTTTTTTTTGAAGTGAAACTTCTTTATCGGGGTTGGATAAAAATTGGGTATCATTTAAGCTATCACCAATTTAATTCGTTTTGTGTTTCTTAAATAATAGGGTTTGTCCTCAAAATAGTAGATCTGTCACCAAAATGTTAGTCACCAAACAATGCAAAATCAGTTCCACAATAAATCACCTAAAATCCTGAGATATAAGGTCTAGTACCAAATAAATGTTTTTGTATGTATTATAATAGGTGTGTCCTAATAAGTATTTAAGCAAACTAATTTAAAGAGATCACCAATAAATCATATTATGTTACCTACTAGAAAATTGCATTAATTTCAAATAAAAAATTAGGGTTATCATCATCGTTTCAACCAAAAGATTCTGCTCTAGACTCCCATGGTTCTAAATTTCCACTGGTAGTATAAATTATATTTAAATAAAATTTTTAGCAGAGTAGTAACTAAATAAAACAATTAAAGTCAAAATAATCAATATTTATTGTTTAAAATAATTACCACTGAACAATCAGTGCTGGTTTAAAATAGCTGGCTTATGGCTAGCAGAATAGTACTTAGATAAAACACTTAAAGTTAAAATAATCAATATTTATTCTTAAAAATAATAACCACCGAATAATCAGCTTGTCGCGCCAATTTGTCTCCGCCCCTTTGATCATTTTTTCATTAAAATTATAAATTGATGTATTAAATTGGTAACGAATACTATTAATTTAATATCTGAACGAAATAAAATGTTTACTGTATTGGTGACAAAATCCATACTAATATTATAAATGCGAAAGTAACTCTGTCTGTCTGTCTGTTACTCAATCACGCCTAAACTACTGAACCAATTTGCATGAAATTTGGTATGGAGATATTTTGATACCCGAGGAAGGACATAGGCTACCTTTTATTGCGAAATATGTACCACGGGCGAAGCCGGGGCGGACCTCTAGTATCAAATAAAAAGGAGTCGCAGTCAGGGATCGATAATAATCGATTTATTTGGTGACAGATCTACCATTCTGAGCACAGAGCTATTATTTAAGTAACAAAACTGTTATTATAAGAACGAAGTTTATATTCATGTAATGAAATATAATTTTATTGGTTATCGATCTCTTATTTTACACATATATTAACATTAATTTGATAATTCATACCTGGGAACAATTTTTGTTTATCTGAGAACGAAAATATTTCGTGGTGATAGATCTATTTATTAGGTGATACAACTTGATGACAAATATAAATTTTGGTGATAGAAAATATAGTTCCCATAAAAATTTAGTGTAACATTTTTGCGTTACGCCGTACGCGTGACATTTTTGCGTTACGCCGTACGCGTGACATTTTTGCGTTACGCCATACTCGTGACATTTTTAAGGTCATAAAGAAGTTTCACTTCTTATGTGTGTACACTAGTACACGCATGCATTTTTTTTCACAACAGGCTTGCAGTTGTGATTAACAAATTATTTACAAATTAAGCTTTCGTTGGCTATGGTTATATAAAGCAATTGTTAAAAATATATTGAATTAACAATTTTAATTCCGGTGTTTTGGAGTAGCCTGTAATTAAATAATTTTACAAATATTGTGTAATATGAAAATGGACCATATTCGTTTCACAACATTTAGCAGCTCTATATAAATCCCACCAAGCAAGTTAAGGCGTGAACATAATGGCCCATAACAATAGTGTAAAGTAGGCCTAATGAGGACTCTCACAAACCCTTTTCAACCGGTCTTATTGACCCTATATTAATTATTTCCACATTCTGAATTTGAATCCTTTGAATGGTTCCATTCTTTTTTCAAACTTTGCTTTACAATGGGAATATCTTAAATATCTGTCTACAGACTATAAATTAGAAATGAAGGGAGTTCTGGTATGGTATGGTATGAAAAATTTAAATGTATTGTACATTTAAAGAATCTATTTTTGTTAATGAACAATTTTAATTAATAACTAACCCGATAGTTATCCTAAAACACCCCTTTATTTAACTTCTATTTTTTATTTTTTATTTCACGTGCGTCACCTAGTTTTTTTTTTAAGAATTTGTGCAAAACAAATAATATTATGTTAAAAAATATATCTGTTTTTCTAATTAGTATACTTATCAATACCTTATAAATCATTATTTATCAATCGCAATATTATGTTAATAGAATAATTATTATCAAAATAAGATTATTTTTTTGATACAGTCGCAACTTTAAGCAGTCATATATAATGACAGATAAATGTGAATTCTCCATAAATTTTATTGCGTGTAATTAATCAATTTTAATGGTTTTTTTTTTAATTTAAAATAGTATTGTTACGTTTGTGAACAAATAGATGGTGCATATAAAATATATATTTCTATACCTTTTACTACTTTGCTTGTTAAATGTGAATAGTGAAAAAAAATATGACAGACGATTGCCTGAAGAGACAGTCGAAAATGCTAATTATTTTATGGAACGTTTGCGATTAAATGGTACACTACAGCAGACATCTAAAAAATATCAATGTCATTTGGAAACTATACAGAGTAAGAATTATATTTAATTTATAACATAAATAACAATGATTATATAAGTTATTCCTGTTGCTATTTTTTCAAATTTTTTTAATTGACAACTTACTTCGCGCCAAAAACGTGACCACAGATTATTGAGATTTTTCCCTGACGTTAACAGATGTAACAGAGTTATTGTTGTACGGGACAAAAGCCTGGACGTTTCCAATGCAAGATGTTAATCTCACTCTGCGATATCCGAGCGAAAATGTAAGTTAATGTATTTTTTATCTCCGTTTATACAGAAACCAACCTGATATAAATTAAGCCGGGAAGTATTCAGTATCTTATCTTTCGATATGAATTACGTCCAAGTACAAAAAACGATTGTTGTTTCTGTGTTCCGTATATATATTTTTAACCATTGTTTTTAATAGTGCGTTTCGTAATGGTTTCGTAACTTTAATTTTTAAAATAAAAAAAGTCTATGAAGCTTAACGAAACTGAATTCAACACGCTGCTTATAGTTTTTTTTTGAAAAAAAAAAAACAAATAAAATAGACGAATTCCATGGTTTAAAAATGGAAACAGCGACCTACAATTTAAATTTTAATATTTTTTTTACTATTCAAGCTATCATATAATAAGTATTTTACTATTCAAGCTATCATATAATATTTGCAGGAGCAAGAAGACCCGGAACACGTAATTACTGGAGTCACAGTTATATTATACATGGACGGATTTGACAATGGCGGCCATATTAAATCTGGTGGCATAATGGAGGTAAAATTAGATAAATACCCTTGTATAATTCTTGAGAAGGAAGTCGAAAGTGTTTAGACTCACAAGATCTATTCTTATGCTCTACTATTTCTACTTGTCTTTCTTTTGAGTCTTATTTTAGTTTAAATTATATGAGAAACTAGCGGTCCACCCCGGCTTCGCCCGTGGTACATAATATTTACGTTTTCTCTACATAAGAACCATCCTCGTACTTCAAGGAATATAATAAAAAAAGAATTATCGAAATCGGTTCAGCCGTACTCGAGTTATGCGCTTACCAACACATTTTGCGATTCATTTTTATATACACTATATATACGCTGCGTATATAAATTTTAATCTGAATTTTAATTTGGTCAATTTTATTTTATTTTTAATTTTACGATGAACAGTACAAAGCAGAGTGATCAAAAAAGTAATTTATATGTTACAAATATGATGAATAAAGAAAATCCAATCTTAACTCGAACTCGTACAAAATAAAATATATTTCAGGACAACATATTGCTGACGTTCCTCCTAAACTCCACATCTCGCCTCTCCTACCAGTTCTGGCTGTATGGGGTCAAGAAGACAAAAGCTAATTTGATAACACACTCAAACTATCAAGACCTGTGCTGAATAAATAAAAAAAATTGTTCTATTTTCAATTGTTTATTTTTTATTCATTGTGCCAGTACTAATAAAGATGTAATAGTTACGTACTTAAGGTTAAGGTTGCTTTTCCACCAATAATAATAATATTATTAATTATTATTATTAATTTCACATATTATATGTGAGGATGTGTGACGAGGAATGTGTTTGTAAATAGCCATTAGTATCGCTTCAAACGCTAAACGCTTCAGACTTTAAACCGAATGTAGCGATATGATTGTTTCTTTACTTACATATTCTTGCACATTATTGGTGAAAAAGTACCGTAAGTATTAAAAATTCTTGGAAAATGAAAAAGTATTTTTATTTCTAGTTATCATTGTTTTTCTTAAGGGATTCGCTTTCTTAGTTATGACAATAGAGATTTTTGACACCATTTTAATCCTGCATGACTGTATTCAGTATTAATGAACAAAAACGATAAAACAACAGAGAAATGACTATAGTAGAGAAGTAAATTATAGGTTATAACTACTATTATTCATAAAACGGCTAGAAAATATAATATATATTATAGAGTATTTGAAAAGTATAATATTATAAACTACAACAAAACTTCTGCTAACATCCACGGCATTTAAATGTTTAAATGTTTAAATTTGAATTATGTATTCAAGTAAAAGTATTCATACATTATTCTGACCACATCGTTAAGTCTCTGTGGAGCTATTATACTATGGTAATTGGTAACTATAGTTTATATTATCTGTGGCTGCACACAATTCTAATCGTTGATTCAACGCCACCTGATGCGTCTAGACGAGCGAAATAACTGTTTATTATACTATAAACTATTGCAAAGTTTATAGTCATTTATTTTCTTTTATGTAAAAACTTTTAGGTGGTGCCTAATGGTATATTTAACCATTTAAAAGCACTTCTCAAAACAGTAGAACGTTAGAGTTTTCAGTTTGGGTAGAATTGGTGAAACTTATGTTGAGGTTAATCATTTATGAATATTAAACATCTTAATAAAAATCATGCTTTTCTTAGGAAAATTATATTATGTTATACATATTTGGGTTCAAAAGTCAAAACAACCATTTATGAAATACGCATATTAAGGCCCTTATTTTATTAAATAATTGATTTAACCTTATGGTTGACAGAAAGTTACTTTTGTCGCAACTCGCAAGGATGGCCGATTATAGGTATTTCAGTGCACGAAGCTGTAAGTTATTGCTCTCTGCAGTAAACGATCTATGAGCAATTGAGCAAGGTAAGCTACGTTACGCACGGACAGTGTATGGATGGGACAGCTTGGTAACATAATATAAGGAAACAAAGTGTTCTAGGACATTTTTGGTCTTGGAAAATGAATCTGTGTCTTATTTATTTATGCTTTATTGTTCTAGATAACTTACAAACTGAGACTTAACCTAGGATATATTGAACAAACGGCGGTCTTATATCTAAGTAGCGATTTCTTCCAGACAACCGGTTGTACGGAAAGAAATTAAGAAAAGGATAGGAGTAGGGTGTCTTATCTTGATATAAAAAATACTTACAACCAGCTTCCATTGGTCCATGGTTCCCGCTTTTTCCTCACACCGTTCGCGCCCAAAATCCATATTAGTGATAGCAACACCAAATATTGGTACACTGCCGCCATCTTGTTTAATTAAAGGACAACGTCATGTTCCATTCCATTCTGGAACGTTCTATACATTTTTTGGAACGAATGTCAACATTTTATTGTTATTTTGAATTATGCACATTAAGTTCTTGCGTTTGAAATAATGTTTATTCTTCATCTTGTATGTTAATTTCACTAGAATAGATTAGATTTCGAATGCTCTTATAGAATTTTATAGAATGAAACTTATCTAGGTACTAGCTGCGCCCCGCGATTTCACCCGCGTGGCTCTCTGGTGATGATAGCCTATCTTATCCATCCTCGATAAATGGGCTATCTAACACCGAAATAACTTTTCAAATCGGACCAGTAGTTCCTGAGATTAGCGCTTTCAAACAAACAAACTTTATAACATTATATAATATATATAGATATTAAGTATAGATACTGCAATCTTAATCAATTCGTTCTTAAACATTTTGTGTATTAATATTATCTTTAAAACAAAGAACAGGCGAGGATATCGTCAGTATAAATATATTTTATTTTAGGTTCATAATAACTACAAGGTTTATATTTATTTCTTCTAAATTATAAGGTAGAGATAGTAATTATAGAGGGCTGTTATTACCGCTCTAAGTTAATTATTTCTGACGCGATCTCATCTTTAATTACATGTATTGTAATAAAACTTATTGAAAATATTACAATATTCAATGGTTATTTATTTATTTACTAGTAATTTAGTAAAAACATTCTATAGACTCCTATCATTGATATCCCTAATAATTCACGTCTTAGAAGGTATTTTATTTTATTTTAAAATACTTATATATGTTTTGTAATTGTACACTTAGAATCATTAACTTATATGAAACTATAAACATGAAATATTGTTATTCCCGAGATTACGCCACAGACATAATAAAATTTTATAATAACGTAATATGACACGTATTAATATCAAAGGAATTTGATAATTGCCTTAATATATATAAGTTAATGTTTAAAAGATTGGATTATCCCATTAAAACCTCATTAGTTCTGTTAAATGTCAAATTATATAGAGGTTATTGACCCGGCTTAATAAAGTTATTAATGTTTATGATATAATAATAATTTACAGGTTTATATTAATTAAGGAAATCTTATTTTTCATAAGCAACTGTTTTCTGTATCTTACATCTTGCTGTATTGTGAATAGATTAAATTGCTCTAACTAATCCGATGGATTTATGACAGTGTGAACATAACTCCATACTTAGACTCCATAATTGAATAAAAAGTAGAGTAAAATATTTAAATCAATTTTATTCATAAATTCTTTAGTTATCGGTTATAATAAAAGTCTTCAGGATGGACCACGTCAAGCGTCCCTTATAATTTTAATTTACAATAGAAAGCAATGGCGTAACTAATTTTGACATGGGAGCTAAGACGCTCGGTTGACATCATAAGATCCGATGACGACACGACTGCTTGTAATCGTATCGTTGGTTAATTAATTATTCTTCGTTCTAAAAATTGATGTATGAAAATGTTAAGAAAGTTATAGGAAAAGATCATTGTTTGGAGATATCTATGTAGGTACCTATAGTTTTATGTATACAGGGTGTCCCACTGTTGGTATACTAAGCTCAAAGGAGGTTATAGTTTTGCATACGCTGAGTACGTAAAAAATAATTTAAAAAATCCAGATGCATTTTTTTTTCAAATAGATGAATTCTTAAAACTCTATGTGTACACCCAAAACAAGCAACCTGCCCAACTTTGCCACCAGCACGTTAGCTATCGTTTAAGATTATGTTTTCATAGACAAAATGCTCATATTAGAGAAGCAGTATATGCCGGCTGCGCGAAGCTAGAGAAGAAAACATGGATTTTCAGGAAAAATTTAGCAAAAAATTTTGGACCCAATTTTTTTTTAAGTATTTTTTACGTGATCAGTGTATGCAAAACTACAAGTTCCTTCGCGCTTAGTATACCAATAGTGGGACACCCTGTATAATTAAACGAAAAACGAAAAAGAAAATTGTGTATTTTAGCATTAAACAGGAGATCAAAATTGAAGTATTTTATATTTTGTAACTGCAATATGCACATGTTATTTTTTACATAGTGAACTAAATCTACCCATAATCAAATCTATAGTAGAGTCAATTTAATAAGCAACATTTCACTTTGATTCCATTATATGTAATTTGTAACATAGTTATTTGTATTTTAGGGAAATTTTCGTATTTCCCTATTACAATGGTTAGGGGGAAACACGAAAATTATTAGGCTTACTAGAGTTGGAGCTATTTAATACTAAAATAGC
The DNA here is from genome assembly GCA_907164685.1 of Colias eurytheme. Classification (NCBI taxonomy): domain Eukaryota; kingdom Metazoa; phylum Arthropoda; class Insecta; order Lepidoptera; family Pieridae; genus Colias; species Colias eurytheme. The sequence continues at coordinate 3,176 of CAJQZN010019523.1, read as the reverse complement.
TCCAGCCATTATTTATTTAAAGATTTCAACTAACACGACTTTAAACCGTATAAAATATGAAAATATCGTGAGAACTAAATACTCAGTCGCCACGACGCGACGTCGCTCTTTGAGCTATTATAATCGGGCCCTTTGTCGATTCTTTTATGTTACGCATTAATCTCGATTTCTCTTTGTTATGCACTAATTTGATTTTACGGGGCCGTAGTTTTTATAAAAATATGCTACATATATTTATTGTGTTCGGAAAGAAACTAATAAGGAACTAAAAACTAACAAAATTATAGAGTCGAATGAAATATAGATATAGATTTCATGGAAAGAGACAAAGGAATGTTTTGATGTTTTGTTTGTTTGTAAGTAAAATTATTCATTTGATTTAAAACAAAAAACCAACGCAATAAACTATATTGCCAATAAAGGGCAGGGTTTAAGTTTTGCATTGAGATAATCGTAACGGGCGGGCCAAGTTACTTATTCATTGTTAACTTCCTCATTTGCAACATGTTCATTAAAATTATTGAATTTTAACTTACTCTTTTCTATTTTGCATTATTAAAACTTTATTATAAATAATTAAATATAAACAATCCGTGGAAAGTATAGGTCATGAAAACCTAACTCAAATAGATTAAATAGGGGATGAAATATTTTTATTTAGAAAGCTTATTATATCGCGAGAAAATTTAAATCTTATGACGTTAGCAAACACTTCTGTTATTTTTTTAAAATTTGTATTAAAAATGTACTGGTAAAATATCTTTTAAAATATTAACTACACTAACTTAACTACACTACTATACTATACTACAACTATTTTGTAATTACATAAGTATAAAATAAATTAGTAAAAATGAGTTTTATGATAATTTATTAAAGTTTTTAATTAAAATCGAAAATGTTTATAACCGCAGTAAATTCTAGTCGGAAATGGCGACGATCTGTTATCAAGTTTTAAAACGAAATTATATTCCATAAAATTTACGATTTTCTTTTATGCCTTTATAACAAGCTATTCGTGGTAAAGTTTAGTTAGACTGGTTCTATGTTATTTTTATTTTTAAAATTTCTTTTACGATTCCTAAAGTTTGGTCTGATTCGTTTGGCTGTCATCCTAGATTCACACATTTATTAGATGTTACTGTATTGCGAACTTTTGTGAGATATAGAAATATAAAAAAAATAATAAAGATAAAAAGAAAAGAAAACATTGATTCCTTCCCTAAGATTAGATATATTGATAATCTAATAAGATTGCGAGATACAGCCACCAATTATGTATAATATGTATTCGCTACAGATATATTATATGTATATGTATAATTTTAAGAAGTCGAGCTGAAACTATTTGGCGTAGCATAATACAATACTTGAGTGTATTTTTTATTGTTTGTTATTTAAACTATTGGTAGGTACTTTGAAAACAATTAAAACTAAATTACAGGCTTTTTACAGCGGTGAAACATGTCATACCCATGAGAATTTATTTTCATTTCGAGAAGCCGCGGGTAATATTTACTTTATTTCTGACATCTAATATGTACTAGCTGCGCTTCGCGGTTTCACCCGCGTGGCTCCGCTCCTGTTGGTCTTAGCGTAATGATATTATATAGCCTTCCTCGATAAATGGGCTAACAACGAAATAATTTTTCAAATATGACCAGTAGTTTCTGAGATTAGCGCGTTCGAACAAACAAACAAGCTTTATAATATTAGGTAGTATAGATTTTAGTATGTAATTCATATATCAATGAATTAATCGAATAAGATCTCGCTCTTTCGACGACTCTATGTTATGTTTCTTATTGATTGATTTAATATTTTTGATACGTTGTACATAGAGGTATTATGCGAATCCGAATGACTCTACCTTTAATAAAATACGATAGATATAAGTAACATGAAATACTAAATTATCAATCTATTAAGATTTAAATTTATTACGATATTGTGGAGACATAATTGCAAGAAACTTTTCAGTGTGTAAGATAAATTATTATTTTATTTAAGAAAGCTTTATAGGTACTAAAAGTTTTAAACATATATTTGCTTCATAGTTCTACAGTCAAACAAGAACTTTTTTTATTATTATTTGTTTAAAATTGTAAAATTATTCATATATTTAAAATAGGTTAATATTATACATAGTATGTTTGTGAACTACTATAACCCTTTGTTTTATATTAAAGTTGCAAAATTTCTTTGTAAAATAAAAACGATACAATTAACGAAAAATGGCAAAGAGGTTTGCCATTGAGCTTTTGGTTTTAATAATTGTGTTTTTTTCACATATTTTAATTATTATCAAGGCAAGTTTAACTGTATTGCGATTTATAAATATTAAAATTGGCCATGTATCGAAGGTTTCTATCATTGTACTAAAATATAAGAGCAATCGAATCTCAATACATTTATGATTTTATTTATAGAAAATCACCATTAAAAAACTGCAAATCTACACTGTTAAATCACATGCACATACACAACATTAGTTTTCACAATTCACGAAACCAAGTCCCGTTATTTATTTAACTTATAAGTCGTTCGTCCCCCGTCAAGGTCGCGTACAGACTGAATCAAAACTTGATTCTTGAATTCCTACTTTGTTTTGTTATAAGTTCAACTCGTTTTGTTGTACTGAAAACTTATTAATACTAATTATTGCTTATTGGAGTAAGTTGGATACGCTTTAGTACGCGTTATATTTTCGGGATTAATATGTGTAGAATAAATACTTAAGTTAGCTTTTATTTATTTACTAGCGGTCCGCCCCGGCTTCGCCCGTGGTACATATTTCGCAATAAAAAGTGGCCTAGGTATGTTCTTTCTCTTTAAATTTCTTTCAAAATATCTCTTTAACAAATTTCATGCAAATTGGTTCAGTACTGAACCAATACGCCTTAACTACGTAGTTAAGGCGTGATTGAGTAACAGACAGACAGACAGAGTTACTTTCGCATTTATAATATTAGTATGGATGTGCTATTTATTAAATAGGTTTGAAGTTGGTGCCGAACATTAAGCACTTAGTATTAAGCCCGTGCACCGACATCTACCAACCTTTTTAATAAATAGCACATACATATAAATAATATGTAGTAAATAATAATGACAAATCTTTTTAGAATAGAATAGAATAGAATAGAATAAGAATTTATTCGCAGTAAAAATCAAAC